>JAPDSC010105863.1:27942-62650 GCA_026290005.1 Latrodectus geometricus | reverse complement strand
TTAATTGATTAAAATAAGAAAAAGATTAGCATTTTTAAATCTATTTAATTAATTTCTATTAAGTAGATCTACTAAATTTCAGTCTTTTTATCATTTCTGAAAGAATATTTTCATCTCTTAAAATTTTAAAGCAGCTTTATTCTTACAAAGTTACACATTAAATTTTGTTTTCAATTAAGCTAAGATAATAATATAAATATAAAAATAAAGTTATGTATAATAAATCTATCTCAATATAAGTCTTAATTTGTTTCTTATTGCTGTAATATATATATATATATATATAATTTGCATATTAACAATGCAATTTTTTAATTGTTACTATAATATATATATTTGTCGAGTGCCAGTCAGACTGGCAATATGGGATGCGCTGCTCCACTTTTCCAACTGGATCATAATTTGGTATGAAGTCCGACTTCCTCAGTACACACATGTCATTGGTAACAGTTTATAGGGTAGGCAACATACTATATTCATACAAGGAAAGGACAAAGTCAGAAGAAGGAGAAAGTACATCCATACCCGAACCGGGATTCAAATCCAGGACCTCCCAATCTGCTGTCAAGACCACTGACCGCTAGACAGGGTGCAAGGCTATTGCTATAATATGATTGTTTTTGCTATTAGGAAATTTAACTATATTAGGATTTAAATATATTTTTACTTTAACAATTCGACCTGTCACCAATTTAACATATTTGATTTACATTTCTAAATTATGCCAAAAGAAGTGTATTTTTTATGTGCAATTTTTTTTAACAATAAGAATATTTCCAGTCATTTTGTGAGCTCCACTATAGAAAGTCTCAATATACATTATTATAGGTGATTCGTTTTCTTATCATTCAATAATTAATTTCCATATTGTATTATTGTTATAAATGATTTATTTTTACGTCATCACATGCGTTTAAATTATTTTTAGGAAGACATTTTCAGTCGGTGTTATACAAGCTTTGGATGAGAATAACGCTTGAAATGGGAAGCAACAGGTGAAAAAAAAATTGTAATAAAAAATTATATGAAAGTACAATTATATATATATTAATTTAATATATGAGAATAAGTAAATAAAGTGTTTCTTTCAATCGATTGATAGGTGTTTTTACCAAAAAGCCCACAGAGTAATACAAATTTCAGTGTACAGGGAATAAGAAAAATTAACTAATGAGCATGGAAAAAAATTATTCGTTTTCATAAGGCAAAGAAATGTTAAAGATATTTTTAATTTCATTATTACTTTAGATCATTAAAAATAAATACCCAATTCTCATAATTAGTAAATGCTCAAATATTTTGGAAATTTAACTATACAAACAGAAATATTAGATAGGCAATATTAAAAGCCATACTATAATTTCGAAACAATTGTAGTAAAGAAATAGTCAAATTTCTTTATTTCAAAATACTTTTCTACATTTGATTCAACTCTTATTTTTCATTTGAAAGCTTTTCTCCCCTTCACTGAAAGTCTCATACTGCTCCGGAAATTGCTTTCCCTATTCCCATTTCTTCTTCACATGTTTTTAATAGTGAAATTATAGTCTCTTTTTCGTTCGTTGTAATACATTCTTTATGATCTTGAATTCTTATGACATGGCATTCCTTATTTTGTTGTATTTTTGTTAACATTTTTGAAATTTATCGTATATATTGCTACTATAGTTTTAAATTTATTCGTCAATTTTCTTAGCAATTGGTTTATTAACAAAAAGTGTAGACATTTTAAAAAAGTGTCATTAAGGGTTTTTGAATTCTCCTACGGATTAAAAAATAACGTTTAAATGCTTTCAAAGTTTTCTATTTTTGCCATCAAATAGAATATTTTCTTGTACTTGAATAAATAAAATATGTCTTAAAGATTTCGCTTGTGTGTAACTGAAAGTCTATTCAGATAATTACTGACTTTATATCTAAATTTAAACTTCATTTTATTCGATGCGGTTCCATTAATGTGAAATTAATTAGTCAGAATAATACCTTCAATTTTATTTATTGGATGAATATTTATTTACTTGATTTTTTATTGATTTAAGAAAAATAAACGACTTTAATTTCTTAAGAAAAAGCAGTTTTTTTAAAAATGTTCAGTGTATTTAAGATGGTATCAAGTAATCAATAAAATATTTTTGGCTACATCAGAACACATTGAAATAATTTTGAAATCTCTAATTACAATTTAAAATACCTATGAATATTATTAATTGCATTTTTCCATAATATTGAAAGGATATTTTGATGAGAGTTTTTTTCTCGGAAAAATGATGACCAGCCATTTAGAAAAAATAATATAATTTATGTATGATAACTTATTAAATTAAAGAGACTAAATTTTAAAAGTTATGCATATAATAACAAATAATAAAATCTTGGAAGACATAAGTTAATTCATATAATTTATTGATTATAAGCTTCAAAATATTTACATATGTTTTAATGTTCTGTGTTTTAAACAATATCACTGTAATAAGCAAAACACAAACAATTTTAAAATATCATTGATAAACATTGATATGAAAATTTACAGTGATAAAAATATGTAAAACTTATTATAATGCATTATACATGTTTGACGTAAATCTATAATAAAAAAAATAATTTTTGAATACTTATAATTAACCAAAAATATTTGTATAAACTTTATTACCTCATATGCTACGAATCCATTGGTTATAAAAAACACAATCTTCTAATGAAAATTATATTCCTTTCTATTTACATTTAACTATTAATTAAGAATCTTAATTAAGTAAATATAATATAAATTTTAGATATTTTTTTCATCTTTGATTCTGAGAAATTATTATAATTCCTCCGTGATTCTAAGAAAACATACCTGTAATAAATGCGTTTATTTTCTTTAATCTTTATAAAATTAATATGCATTTTTTTTGCAAACAGTTATGATACAGTTTTACGAGCAAGCAGTTATAATAAGAAACAAAATCATCGTAGAAAAATCTCAAAATTCTCTAAAATGGCTCATTGTAATAATGTACATAAAAAACAAGAGATAAAATTTCTTGTACGATGAAATTATTTTAATGTTTATTAGTTTCAGTTTCATATATATATATATATATATATATATATATATATGAAACTATGTGCTAATGTGTATTTGTGTAAATAATGCAAAGCATTACGAAATATAATTAAGAATAAAATATTCTTAACAATTTTCTTGAGATAGTGAGTGTGGAGCAAAAACATACTCATATATTTTTTTCTCACTTATTGTTTTTCTTTTTTTTGTACGGGAATAAGCGGAGAAAAGATGTATTTATCAAAGCGTATAAATACATTACCGCATCGCATTTTCAATGTATTAACTAAGTACGCAGAAAGCAATAAATGTGTCTTGAGGGAAATGTAACCACTTATAATTTTTTAGAGTGGAGGATTTCATACTTTGTGCGCTTATGTATACATTTGTTTTGAGTGTCTCATTTAAAGTTAAAATGAAAGCAAAAAATAATTATTTGTTAGAGAAAAGGTAGAGATAAGTAGGATATTTTATTTTAAAATAAATGTGTATTTTGGGATTTTTATAGCATCACTTTATATTTGAATACAAAATTTCTAAATTTTAGCAAATGGGTTTTACCTAAAATAACAATTTATCAAGATCATTCAACTATGTTATACATAGCGTTAGAATAAAAGAGAATTGTTCTTATTTAAATTACATTTTAACTTTGATTTTATTAAAGTACATTTAAAAGAAGCACTGACAAATAATGATATTTAAAATTTCTTACATTTGAATGCTTTTCTGTGATATGTTGCATGTTTTGTGCTATTTATACATTATCTTTTTTGTAAGAAATTAATGATTGCAAAGATAAGAATTCCATATTAAATTGTGGCAAATTATTTACATGGAATAGAGCAAGTTTTGGAGTTTTAATAATTTTATGAGTATGAGATAATTTTATGGCCAATTGAGGAATCTAAAAATATATGTGTTTTTATTAAGCTAAGTGATTTTAAAGTAAACTTTATTTAAAGTTAAATAAATTTTAAATTATCATTAAATTAACAACTTTATATTAAAACAACACCTTATGATTATTAGAATTTCATTATGGTTATTCTTGTGTACAAAAATCTTAAGTAATTAAGGAAATCATAAACAATTTTTTTAATAAATTTAAAAAATTTAAATATTATTATAATTTTTTTTAATAATTTTTATGCTTTCCTTTAAGTAATAATTTGTTATTCATTTGTTATAAATCATAGAACGAGTGAACATCTGGAATATTGATAAAGTTTATAACGGTTTTACTATTAATTTAGAAAAAAGACACAGTGGTTTTGACTGTTGTAGGTACGTTGATAGCCATTTCGACTTCATATTTGTGCTTACAAAAAGTATTTAGGGCAAATTCAAAAAATTTAATCATAATTGATGGCGATAATTTTGCAATTCTTCTGCCATGGAAATGTAAAAAAGAACGACTTGTAACAAAGTAGATATGACCATGTATGCTGAATGCATTTTGTTGATATTTGAAGTGCAAATTTTTTTTATTAAAATTTAACACTAATATTAAAATGAACAGATTCTTTATGGAAAATAGATGTGAACCTGTTAAACTTCAATTCATTAGAATTGTAATATATACAAAACACCTCTACAGACTTTTTTGATCTGTAGCTATGAAAGCGAGGCAAATTTATTAAAACTAAACTATTGACATTCCAGTGTAAAATTCTAAGAAAAAGTTTGGCGAAATTTGTGATATTGGTGTACGGAAATCAATGTTAAATCATAAAATGGAATGGAAATTTAGATAACTTGATATTGTCCAAATCTTTAAAAGTCACAGGATTGGATAACTGGTGCATATATGCAAAACAAAATATTTAAACTCTATAAACAAATTTCCATTTAACAATTAAATACATTCACATTTCCAAGCGAAAAAAGTCTTCAATCAGATATAGTACCAAGAAGAAATGCTGTTAAAATGTTTCAATTTAGTTTAGAAAAATATTTATGTGTATTTAATTATTTGAATTTTAAGTGCAAATTTAGAGTTAAAATTTCTTTTACTAATAAAATTCTACTATGAAAAAAAGGTTCAAGTTTCAAATCATTTTTTTAGAGATTCAAAAATATGAAATTAAATTTTGATTCAATCTCATGATTGATTTTTGATATCATTGATTTTTAAATGTCTATAGAATTTTGAATCTAAGTTTGTCGTTGAATGGTTCTCTAATGATAGGTTCAGTTTGAGTTAATGTTCAGAACCATCGAATCTAAGCATAAGGATTTAGGAGAAATAGTTCTTCTGAACTGTATGAAAATAATTGAATTAAATTTTGAATTACATATAATGTGAAATATTGATAAATTTTATAACATTTTGTATAAATCGAATTTTAAATATTAGATTTCTTTCAAAGAATAAAGAACATTTGTATAAACTATGCCTGTTTCTAATACCATCATACACTAATAAAGTTACTTTATTAATGTATGATATATATGTGTATCATTAGTGTATGGTTTTATAGTGTATATGTCATATGTAGTCACTGTATGTATCCACATACAGTGGTGTTGTTACTAATGCTACTTGTCAACGCCAAACCCGCCCGTCAGATTCTGGGCGAATGAACTCAGATTGATAATCTTCCATTTTTGAATAGAGCACCCTCATACTAAGGTGGAAGTACGACTTTTGGCTCATAGATGGCAGGACCATCTGGGTCTTCCGGTGACCCATAGCCTGGCCACGGCCAACTAGGCACACAAGGCCGTGTAAGCTTGGCAATCACGTGATATGACGTCACTTTGATCGTCCTAAGGGAGAAACGATGGAAGCTGTGGGAAACAAACATTGTTGTCATTTACGGCGTGTGTTCGAAGTTTAAGCAATTTAAAATGCCTGATCGTTGTTGCGTTCCTTATTGCAAGTCAAATTATGATAGTACTGGCTCATATGTATCCTGTTTTAAATTTCCTAAGGATGAAGCGAAGAAAATTTTTTGGTTAAAAAAAATTCCCCGAAAAGATTTTTCCCCTAGCAAACGAAGCGTTGTTTGTGAAAAGCATTTCGCAGATGATCAAATTATCAGATTTGATTATCTACCACAAAATGGAGAGGACATTAAAATACCTCGAGATCGTCCTAAATTGAAGGATGGAGCTGTTCCTACAATATTTCCTGGCTGTCCAATATATCTGACACAAAAATGTGCGGTTAAAAGATTAAGCAGAAATGAAAAATTACATGCTCTATCTGAAAAAGTTTTATCAGATTTTATGACTGCTGATAAAATTAATTCTTTTGAAGAATTAACGAAAATACCGGAAAAGTTTCTCTTCCGGATAATATTATAGTACACAAAACTGAAACTGAAGCTCATGTTTTATTTATGAATTTTCAATCTGTTCCCAATCTTTTAAAAAGCATTAAAATAAGCATTGATTTTTCAATTTCAGTTTTTGTTGAAGGTGTTGCTCAAGAAATAACAAAGTTTAATCATCTTTTGAGTCATGGTAAATTGGTGTTATGGAGCCAATTAGAAAATGTTATACGAATGACAAATTCACTTCCCCCATCTATTGAAAAAAGTTATGAAAGTGCTTTGAAAGCATGGAGAAATTATATGCAAGAAGATACTTCAGAAGATTATGACAGAAGGAATTTTATATTTGAGCAAATGACGCTGTGTTCTAAAGTAAAATCTGCGAGGAGATACAGTTCTAAAATTTATGAATTTTCTGCTTACTTGTATATTATTTCACCTTCTTATTATCGAGCTATTTTAAACTCTGATGTTTTAGCTCTCCCTAGTATTTATATGTTAAAGAAAGTTCTCAATGTTGGAAGCTTAAATTCTTCTTGTAACAATGAAGAAAACATTGATTATATAAAACAAAAATGCAAAAAGCTGAAAGATGAAGAGAAATTAGTGAACTTGCTAATTGATGAGATTCACATTAAGCAAAAAGTAACTTATAAAGGTAATCAAATAACAGGTTTTGCTGAAAATTGTGAAGCTCTTGCACAAGCTAATTCCATTCAGGCATTCATGATCTCATCTTGTTTTTCTTCATATAAAGAAGTTGTTTCTTTAGTGCCTGTATTGTCGATGACAGCTGAAGATTTGTTTAATTTGACAAGAAGAACTTTGGATATACTTCACAAATCAGGATTTGAAGTTCTCTCTGTTATTTCCGATAATAACTCTGTTAATAGACACATGTTTCAATTGATGTGTGATGGCCCTCTCTCTAGTAATGCAGTAAAAAATCCAATTACAGGTAAAAATTTATATCTTGTTTTTGATGCTGTACATATCTTGAAGTGCATCAGAAATAATTGGATTTCTCAACTTGACACAGAAAAGACTTTCACCTGTCCAAATGTTGAAGGAATAGGGAATGCCATTCATCCTTCCTTTGGACTGTTGAGAAAGGCTTTTGCATTTGAAAAAAGTTCTGTTATTAAACATGCTTTTAAATTAAATGTCAAATCATCATATCCAACAAATATTGAACGACAGAATGTATTGGCAGCTGTAAATATTTTTCATGAAAGTAATCCAGTTGTCTTGCAATGTTTGGAAAAATATCATCCAAAAGATATCTATAATGTCAAGGATACAGTATCTTTTTTGATCCATATTAAAAGATGGTGGGATATAATGAATGTGTCTCATGAGCATAAAGCAAAGTTCACAAGAAATATTGATTCATTGCCTTTTTCATTAAATAATACTGAAAATGTGACATTTTTAAAATTTTTTGCTGCATGGGCAAAATCTTGGATGAATATGAAACAACCTTCTCGAAATGGTTGTTTGAGTAAGGAAACTTTTACTGCTCTCATCCACACAAGTGAAGTTATTATAAACATTGCTATGTCTTTGCTTTCAGATGGAGCAAAATATGTCTTGACTTCGAAGTTTCACACTGATGCTTTGGAGTTCAGATTTTCACAGTATCGACAAATGTATGGCAGTAATTATCATGTATCCTTGCAACAAGTGCTGGAATCAGAAAGAAAATTACGAATAAAATCTGTTCTAACTTTGCATTCAGAAAGATATGGGGACATTCCTGTTAGACTGTTTATCAATGATGTGTGCCAACCTAATAGAAATGATATCAGTCTTGACCTGTTTGCAGATATTATTGATGATTTGACAGTTGATATTTCTCCTGATGAAAATGAGGTTCTTACATACATTGCTGGATATTGTGTTTTTAAACTTAAACTTATGTGTGACAATTGCAAACTGTTTTTTCAAGGCTCACGAAATATTGAGGTAGAAGTTAGTGCAGAAATGTTAATTTCTCCTCTTGAAATGATTGATCATTCTGTTTATTTGAATATGATTAATCGAGGGGAATTGAAAGCACCATCTGCAAATATGGTATTTACAATTTCTGTTTGTTATGTTATATTTCAAAAATTAATCTCTAAGGATTATGAAAAATTATTTCTTAACCATAGTAAACAACAAGTAATATTAATTAATTTAACAGAAACCTATTTAAAAGAAAGTTGTCTGTTTGATTTTAACAAAATTTGCTCTAATTGTAATTCATGTTTCTCTGTAAATATTTTAAAAGTTATTCAAATGTTTTCGAATGTATGTTTAAATAATTACTCAAAATTTGAAACAGATAAAAATGTTTTCAATAAAAATGTTATGAAAATTAACAAGTCTAACAATAAAAACATAAATTGTTCTGATAGGAAATTGAAAAAATTTAAAAAATAAAACATTAAAAATTTATAAAGCTGTAGAAATATTTTATGTACATTGATAATTTTAATGACCTTTTATATTTATTAAGAAAGCTTTAAATGCATAATTTTTATTTATTGATTTATACAAAAATAGTGTTATGTTTTTCAAAATGTATTTACTTTTATACATTTACTGCATCTAATATATTATCTTAATTTGATAAAAATGAGTTTGTTGTTTTTAAATGATAATTTTCTTGCGGGTATTCTTAAAACTTAATGTTTTTCCATCATAAGTTGTTTTACATCACTATGCTAAACTTATTTGGATTGAAATTTGTCATTTGTGATACTTATGTTTTAAAAGTTAAAAACTATCATTTACATTAAAAAATATCCAATGTAGAACTGAAACATAAGGCCAACTCAAAAGCTATATTTTATTTGTAATAAGGTTTTCTAATCAAGAGTCAATGATTGAATAGAAATGCTTCTTTTTATATTTTTTGAAAATTTGTATAAACTATGTGCCATTTTGTTTACACAATTAAATAAAATTTTATTGAACATTTTTTTGCTTTTAGTGTTTTTATGTGAAAAAATTGTTTTGTTCAAGTTTATTGTTTAAAGCAGTATGATAAAAGTACTTCAAAACAAGTTTTAAAAATATTACCTTTTATTTATGCAGAAGCCACTATAAAATTACATTTGTATTAATTAATATTTCAATGATTAGGTATCTAATTTATTTTAGTGGTATTTGCACATTGTAGTGTTTAATATGTATAAAGTAAAAAAAGTAAGTCTTGGATTGAAAAATATTTAATATATCAGAAAGATATTTACTTTTAAAAATTCATAAAGGCAGAAACTTTTGAGTCTTATGATATATACCAATTTAAGAATTTCACATTTACAAGATATTTAAACATGAATTTTTAATGGTTAAGAAAAATATATAGCTATTATTTTGGATTATGCATTATAAATATATTTCAAATGTATTTTTGTGTTAATTTTAAAAAGTTCATTTCACAGCTCAGAAATTTGCACTGTTTAAATAACATTCAACAATAGCTACATTAAAAGATATTATTTGTAAGTTAATGTGCTTGAAAGTATAATGTGCAGATGTTTGAATAAATTTAAACTTAATGGCTTAGAATCAGCAAACTTCAAATAACAATATAAAAATTTATGTTCTTTTACGACACAGTAAGAAAAATAATTTTATATTTACCATATTGCATATAATTACTTTTTGCTTAAAATGTACACACGACAAGAAATGTTACATGCATACAAGAAAATAGTTTTAGCTAAATATCTGAATTATTATGTTTCTGTAATAATAAATACATTATTACGATAAAAAGAAATTCCTTTTTGGTTTTTTAAATCAAAACTGGATGCATAGTTTGATTCCACCATGTTTATGATTTTTAAACGGACAAAAAGTTGTTTTAGAAAATATTTTAATATTACAATTCAAAACATTGTGGAGTGAAAATTTTGATAATTTTTTATAAATTGTATATTTTACAATTCTTTACTCAAAGTAAGGTAACTATTTTAAAATATCGATTCACATCAATTTAGATGTCAAATGAAATTTTCCTTTTTTAATTTCCCTTAGTTTATTTTTATCATAATATTAATAATTTTTATGATTCATGTTTTGTACCAAAGATAGTGGAATATATGTATTTGATTCATCAAGTTTCTGATACTAATACTAATGAAATATAAAGGAAACAATAGATTAAATTCTTAAAGTATTCACACAAATTATTTTTAAGAGTATATAAATTACAGATTTCAATTGAAATGATAAAAAAAACACTTATAGAATTATTATATTTTAGGTTCTGAACTTATATTATGAATAAAATAATTCCAAACACTTAAAAGAATACATGTTTTGTATGAAAGATAGTTGAATATATGTGTATTAAATTAACAACTTACTGAATATGAATTAGAAGGAAAGTAAAGAAACAATTTCACTCAAAAATGCACTTAAAGAAATAGTGAAATTATTTTGCAATATTACTTTATATTTCTGATACTAATTCAAGTGAAATATAAAGGACAGAATTGATTAAATTATAAAAATTGAAAATTGTTTTTTAAGTGTATATAAATTTTAAATAAAATGATAAACAGATAATATTTCAGATTTTATTCATTTTTCAAATACTTCAGATTTTAGATTTATATTTTGAATAAATGAATTTTAAAAAAATATAATAAATATTAAATTCAAAATTTTTATTGCAAATAGTTTAACCATCTAACTTTGAATGATAATTCTAAATTAACGGGCTATAAGCATTCTCGGTTTCACTTACAACGAAACCTTTTGGGAGAAAGGACGGTCTCCGTGACGTCACAAAAAGCTTACACGGCCTTGTGTCTAGTTGGCCGTGGCCTGGCTCAAACCAACCCCAGAGGTATTAATTTGGAATGAGAACATGGAGGACAGTGTGACTCGACATATTTTAAGTTTCCTAGTCACCATTAATGAACACGACGCATGTTTGGCTAAGCTGGTATTCGAACTCACTACCTTCTTGTAATGAGAACGAATCCCTAACCAACCAGGCCACCGTGGCCTAACATACCGTTGTAAAAATCTTTACTGATTTATTATTTTGGTCAATTTGTTGCAGTCAATTATTAATATATAAAATACTTTTATAGTTCTTTTGAAAATTGTTTATTGAAATATGCACTGCGATTTTGAAGATATTAAGCAGAATAAAGCCAATCCTTATGATTCTGAATTTCTTGTGACGCATCAGCTATCGAGTATCTTTTTCAGGATTCTTAATGTGGCTCAATTAAATTAATAAATAAATAGAAACATCTGAAAAGGATTCTGACACTGATGTAAAAATCTAGCTGTGAAGTCCTTGATATTTTAATCAAAGTAACATCTGATCTACAAATTGATCCATAACATTTATTTAGGACATGTATTTTGATTCTGGTATGCAATAGGTTCGAACAAAATGCTATTTTTAATCCCTGACATCAACAAATTTTCTTTTGAATCTAAAATGCAGAAGTACTTATAGTTTTATGAAAACAAAAGAAAAATTATTATAATGTTTTGTTCATCCTCAAACTGTTTATGATTTAAGTGAAATTTTGCAATTTAACAAGAATTATTACTTTAATTTATTTGTATTTAAGATTTTCTTGTGGATAATTATGTACATAAGAAGCATTTAAAAGACCTTTAAATATTAATTAAAAATATAAGATATGTATATAATTATACATCAATATGCTTAAATTAAATACTAGCTCTAAATAAATAAATATATTAAAAAATAAAAATAGTAATAAATTAAAGTAAGTATATCGTTATATTTCATATATTTAATTACTAATCTTTTCCTTTGAATTATTAACTAAAAATATAAAAAGAATGAGTTCAAAGAATTTTGTATAATGAAAATATTTCTTAAAAAAGTAAACCATGGAATATATTGAAATTGTCTTGCTGATTACCTAGTTGTTAAAAGATATGAATATTACAGAATATTGCCAATACAAAGATTTATTAGTTAGCCAAATTAATGTGTCTTAAAAAGAAGTTTCTGGAAAAACTTCTAAGTTTGATTTTAGTCTGTTTGGTTTTTTTATTGATATTTCCTAGATTTTGCATTTCTGCATGATACCTATAGGATAAACTTATCATGTAGAAATGCAAAATCTCTAACCCAACACTATTTTGTATTGAACTTAGAAACTTTCTCTAGCATTTTTGATTATGTGGGCGCAGATTATCTTTTCTTGGAACTTATGCCACAAAACTCAACCAACCAAACAACCTTAGTCCATTGTAAGCCCACATAATGAGGTATGAAAATAAAATTTCAATGAAAACAATAATGAAAAAATTAAAGAATAAAAATCCTCTTAAGCAATAACGTAATAGAAAACACACCCATGCTAAATATGGTGTAAAAATAGTACAGAAATTTATCAATATTTTTGCTCTAATTTTTTTTTTAATATATCATGAAATATTTTTATATTATAATTTTGCTTTTTTATTTGTTAAACTGATATTTCTAAACTAGACTTGTTTAAAAAATCTGTTAAATTATCATATCCTCTAAATTAATATCTCAAAACTTAAATATCTCAGCCTACACTAGTAAGATTTCTTCTTAATTAATTTGATGCAAGATTTCATAAATTTATTGTATAAGCATAAATCTTGCTATTTTACTATGCTTTAAATTTGAGGAACGTGATAAAACTTTATGACGAGAATACCAAGCACTTTAGAAGTCAAAATTCTTAAAATGGTTTGAAAAGATTAATGTTGTAAGACTAGCCGGCATTAAATTTTATGATTGTTATAGCTTAGAGTTTATAAAACTGCTTAGCTATTAAACGAGTATTATAGTCTCTTGAGTTAAGGTTAAACATGAATTTAAATGGTTGCTTTGAAGAATAACTTAACTAGAAAATCATATGGTGCTACTTCAAGCAAGCAAATATATGTATAGAGTTTGTTTACAATAACAGAAATTGAATCTAAAACTTTCCTCTTTTAGAAGCTCTTCAAAAGAATGTAATTTAAAAATTGTTATTCTCAGTGAAACCATGCATTAAATTAAAACCACCCATTTAGTATTGTTCATATTAATTCGCTTTATTTCTCAGATTATATGCAGTAAAATTCAAACTAAAATGTGTAGGAAGTAAAGTGTCTACAGAGTAATTATCTAAATATCTCATTTAAATAGATTTTGTTACTATAAAATTGATTAATAGTGTTCGAAACTGAGTTATATATTTTGAGAAAAGTGCAAATTTGGATTCGCTTACAACTTTTCTTGTTTCAAAGTTCCTATTTATCAAAATAAGTTCTATTTGCTTTAAAATGTGTTTCTTTGCATAAGTAATTGTCAGATAAAATATATTACCCTGATATTTGATATTTTATTATATAAATTACCCTGATATTTGATATTTGACATGTTAACTATTAGTAAAGTTGCTTAAACTTGAAAGTTTTTTATTAGAAATTTTCGTATTTAAAAACATTCTATCACTGAATTAAAAATCAGTAGCAAAGAAATAAAAATACAGTCAAATACAAATTTTTTCCAAAACTTTAATAAATTATTAATAAAATGCAACCTTTTTAAATAAATAATGCTAAATAATTTGAAATGAACTAAAATTAAAAAGTACTTCGATAAGTTGTTGTTCTCTATTTGTGAAATAGTTGTAAAAATAACACTAGAATACTTAATTACTTTTCTTTTTCATTGATTAACTGATACATATTTTAGTAATATTGTTATGTAAGACCAAAGATTAAGATACAACAAAAATGTTCGTGAATGATTAGGAACAAAAAATTTAATGAAACATGTTTCAAATAAAAGATTAGTCAGATAAAATTAATGGCAAGTGTTCAATGATTTTGTTCTTAATTAAAAATAGCATGAAAGACTTTTGAAACATTATAAAAATTTCAAAACAGATTCAAGATGGTGCTTCATCAGACAAAAAAATCATTAATAAACATTGCAGTGGTTGGACGCATTCATAAAAAATGAATGGAATATCAGTTTTTACTCATCAAAGATTCCAAGGAACAATTTAATCACCATTTTAAAGCATGTCTACTGAAATATGCAGAAATATTCTTGAGATAAACTTAATTTAGTGTTTTTAATATAATCGAAACATCATGGCGGTTGGAAAACTACAAAAAGCCCCTCAGGTAATAATAACTCGATTGAAGTTTAGGAACATGGACACCGTGTGAAATGAAAATCACTGCTCATTACTTTATCACCAAAAATGATTCGTAAGAAAGATTTTTTCAAGTATATCAATAAGAAGCCAAAATCAATTATATATAAAAATCATTAACTGTAACCAGATTTTCATCAGTCTGAATGAGATTTATATAATTCTTTTGATCAAATCGTATCTTATGTATACATCATGTTCATACTCAAATTATAATGCCCAGTTAAGTCTAAAACCAACTTTAATGGAAAACATAAATTCCTTTTATGAACACATAGTAATTTTTTTCTCCTGTCCTGGGATTTCCTAAATTGCTTTAGAGCTTCCGACTTTCCAGGTTTTGAAGTTATAAGAGTTGAATTTTAAATGGTATGTGAGTTTCATTGCTACATCACATATTGTATGATTATTCTTTCACGTTTCTTTTGAAATTATTTTACTAGAAATATTTAATTTTCTACACACAATAGGGACTATTAATAATTTATAAAGACATCGAATTCTATATGCTTGCTAGTGGAAATTAAGTTAATCTCTCAGTTAATATTGTACAGAATGCCAATGTGATATGTTTTTATTTATTAGTTTAGGGTCTCTTTTTATTCACAATAGCTAATTAGACAATGATTTATAATTCATATCTAGAGCACTTTATATATTCTGAGCTGCTGCAAATATCCACGTTTAAGTTAGCAATAAAAGTCAAGAACTATTGAAATGAAGGCTGAAGAGCTAATAATAAAGAATTACTTCACAAACTCTGATTTCGAACCACGGTTGCTCACTCTGGAGAGCATTGATCTCGCAACCCAAAAGAAGTGAGTTAGATCTGGGACCGGGTAAGGACTACCATGTTCACTAATGGCGACTAGGACAAGTCTGGAAAACAGTCATCTAGAAATATGTTGACGTAACACTGACCCTCCAAGTTCCCGTCCAAAATCAATAACTCTGGGGGTGACACACCAAGGTTTAAGGACTTTTACTTGGTCTCTGGTTCAAAAATAGAAGATTCGCCATTAGCTGTTAGTGCTACCATCTAATATCATCTGAACAAAGAAAAATGAATTATTCAGACTTGACAAGAAGCTGCACTCTCTATCAGGAGCAGCAAATGTCAGGATTGAACTTGATTGGATTTAGGATTGGTACAAAATAAGTAGCAGCACATGCGCCTTAGTCTCCAAATACTTGTGTACTAATACAAAACAGAGACAAATTCTGATTTCACTTGGATGAAATCAGATAAAAGTAGTTCCGCTGTATTGCTGTTTATTGCAGCGCTAGTAATCTAAGAATTCAAATTTTGTAATCATGTCTTCACAATTACAATTGGATTAGCACATTTAACTTGTAAATTTTATTCCAAGGTGGCCATTTTGATAAATTTTCCATTTTGGCTAAGAAACTTCAATACTACCACGCATTTTCAGACGAAATTGGCAAGACCTTACTTGCACAGATGATGCTCTTACTTGAAGACAGAGATACTTCTCTCTACAGCTTATTTTATATATGAGTTTAAAGAAGTGCCTTCAGAAAAATTTTATACTCTGAAGATATTAGTTAAAAGTTTTGTAATTTATTTTGAAGACTTTAGTATAACTGTACGTCATTTAAAATATTTATATATATTTTCATCATTTTACATAAAATATTCTGTGATTTATTATACTTACAAAGAACGGTAATTACGTATTAGCATAACCATAGTCAATTTTGCACCAAGCAAAATTAGCATGCTGAGAATAGTATGTGACTAGGTATTATAATAACTAAAGAAAGCAATAACAGGAAAAGATTCTTATCCACGAGTTTCATTTGTGTTTGAGTAAATAATTATTCATAGTATTGTAGTAAAATTGACAATAATAAAAAAGTGCCAAAAGAACCCATAAATCCTCTATATTTCAACTAAGTTTGATTAAATACTAATAAGCAATGAATGCACGAATATATTGTAACCCATATTCGTTTCTGTTGTTGTTGTTAATGACACTTGGCGACGCCAAACCCGCCCGTCACAGAGATTAGGCGAATGAAGTAAGAGAGGGAGTGACTTCCGTTTTTTTAATAGAGCACCCTCATTCGAAGGAGGAAGTACGACTTTTAGCTCATAGATGGCAGCACCCCATGAATCTTCCAATTTAGAGATTGAAACCAGTGAAGACCCAAAGCCTGGCTCCAACCCAGAGGTATTAATTTGTTATAGGAACATGGAGGACATTGCGACCCGATGGATTTAACGTGCCCCAGTCGCCATTAGTGAACACGACTGATCTTCGGCTAATCCGGGATTCGAACTCACCACCTTTTGGTAATGAGAATGACGTCCTAACCAACCAGGCCACCTTGGCCTTGTATTCGTTTCTACAGTGAATAAAAAATATATGAAAAAAAAATAATAAATAAAACGAATTAAAAGTTGTTCTTACTGGATTATTTTCTTGTAATTTTTTTTCATTTATTACTTATTATAATTTTATCAATTAATTTTTTAGTTCTTTTATTTTTCACACCAATATCATGGAAGTGTAAGATACTTTGTGAAGAAAAGAATTAATTTGATTTCTGATATAACACTATTAAAAAATGATTATTTTCTTATTTTTACGTATAGCATGCATGATATAAAAATATCTATAAAATTTAACAGTGCCTCCCTTTAGTTTTATGAAATTTATTTATAACAGAACATAAAAATTATTTTACAGTATTAAATTCTTTTATAATATTTAGGAAAAATATTCTTAAAGTTTCGAATTATTTCGACGAATATGTATCTGGTCAAATATCTATTGACAGTAATTAAAAATTATTTTTAAATCACTAATTTATAAAATATAACTAACCATTGACAGGTTAATTATAGTTAGTTAGTTACAAAAATTAATTGATCAAAATAGTATAATAAATAACAAATGTAATCAATAAAAATTAAATATAATTAAATAATGCAGTAATATGAAACTTTCAATATTAAAATATTTTTTAATGTAATATTTAAACTAAATTTATACTATAATATTTATTTCAATGAACAATTTTCAGCACAAAACAAGTTGCTATTTAACAAAAATTAAAAGTGCTTGTGTTCTTCAAATAAAATGAATGCAGTAAAGTTTAAAAAAACGTGATTGTATGAAAAATAGTTACTAACATGCGAGAGGATTTGCAGATATTGATAAAAACACTTATATATGTTATAGAGGTGCTATAGAGGTCTTATTAAAAAAAAAATCAAGTTTTGGCAGGAGTACAATTTAAATGAAAAAAACAACATAAGTGTATTTAATCAAAACTTAGCAACCATCAAGAAGATTCGAGATTCTGGCTAAGAAAGAACAAAAAGTAAAGTTTTCAATCATAATTTTTTGTAGTCATATCTATCACCAATATATTGCTTATAAACAAAGCAGAAGGGAATGTGGGGAAGGGAAAATTCATTGCTCATAAATAATGAGGTAGCACAAGCGAATAATCTTTCGACAATAATTCTTACGAATAGAGATGGTCCATTTATTAACTTATAATATAAGTATTAAATTAAGTTGGAGCTACAAATTCAATTATACGAAGTTATTTATCCAAAGAAAAGATATTTTAATGTGATTGAAAACAAAATAGGTTGTATATTAAGTTTCAAAGAGGAAATCAACAAGTTTCATTTACTTTTTAAGTGTTTTACGTCACTAAAATATTTGAGAAGTGTTTTTCAACTTCTCAACGAAGATCGTATAATGTACCGTAAGCTATTTTGAAAGTTGATTTTTTTTTATTCGGAAAATTGAATTCTTACAGTCAAAAATCCAGTCACCGTATTTGAAAGAGACAGAAAAAATTGTAAAAGAAAAAGAATAAAAGTGAAAAAGCTTGCACTAACGTTCAAGTTAAACAATGAAGCAAAATTAGTTTTTCTTAGAAAATAACTTTAGATAAAAAAAAGAAAAGAAAAAACAATGCTTTGGTTGGGTAAAAATAGAAAAAAATCCTGATAATCAAGAAAAAATAAATAAACAAGAATAAGAAAGGTACAAGAAAAAAATTAGCCAAGGAGAAAAGTAAAATAGTTAATGCATAAAACCAATACCACTATTTCTTTCATGTTATAAGAATAAAAATATTACTAATCAAATTTAATATATTAACCAAAGACCACACTATGTAGTGAATTTTCTAAATTTCCAAAATATTGTTGTAGGTTTTTTTTATATCAATTATTATGTTTAGTTAGTTACTACATTCTGGAAGGAAATATTTATCTCCTACTCATGTCTATTCTAAGAAGTTGTTCAGAGTAAACATTTATTATTTTCTATCACATATTGTGAAGACTTTTATTTATCTTTTTTTTTTTTTTTTTTTTTTTTTTTTTTTTTTTTTTTTTTTTTTAACTCAGTGTAAATTTTACGGTACTTTCAAATTTTCCAAAATAGGAATAAAGCTTGAAAAATATTTTTTAAATCTTTAAATGTTTTTACATTTTATAATATATTTTTTCAGTTTTTAGTAGAAGTATTTATAACAAAATATATAAATATGCTAACTTTATATAAAAGTTTACAAACGTACTTTGTCATTATTTCCTCAGTTTTCAATTTGAATTCCTAATTCTTTATAATATCTGATGAAAGTAAATTATGTTATATATTTGTGTGATTTGGATTAGTCTCTCAGTTACCCTTGAGATTAAATATTCACTGAAAAATCAGAGGATAAATATGCTCTTTTATTTTCCTGAATGTTCCCAAAATTTTATATATCTCAAAATGTGTAGAATGTAATTCCTGAATGTTATCAAGATTATATTGTATCAAAATTTATGTCTTTTGTTTGTGTATGGTAAAAGATACAAAATATTTCAATTACCAAATGTTCAAATATTTCTGATCTGATAGTGCAAGCGGAAAAGTATAATATCTTTTAATTTAAATCTTAAAAATTTAATTCAAAGAAATGTCAGAGGAAAATTTTCACAAATCAGGAAGAGTTGAGATTTTGGAGTATTGTGTAAAACACGATAAACTGTTTTATGTTCGTATACTGTGTATAAAGAAAGTTGTTAGACTTAATAAACAGTTTCACAGGATCATTGTCTGCGCATAACTAAGTGAGAATTCACTCATACTTCGCTTAAGCTGTGATTTAACACCTAAAACTCATTTATTTGTTTCAAAGTAAAAATTATGGACTGATTGACTAGAATTTATTAGAAAAATAACAAATAATTAAAAAATTAGATTGGGAATATTTTGAGATTAAAAGGATTTTCATTCAATATAACTTCTCTAAGTACAATATAGTATCTGATTTTAAGTTTTAAAATTTGTTCAATATAATCGAATAATCAATAAACTCAAAATCATAACTAAATATAGAGACGTCCACTTCAGTGGAACCCATCTCATGTTAACGTCCCTGGAAATGGATTTCTCGTCCAAAAGAGGCTGCTTTGAGATTACGACGCTGATTATGCACTCACATATCGAGAGATTCACTCTTTAATAAAAATAAAGGACTAGCAAGTCTGGATGGCTCTTCCCGACCATCCTGGGATTAGCCCAAGGCTTTGGAATTTGAAGGAGACAGAGTTGATCAAACGGCTGTGTTCAGATTACTCAGTGGGCATTTGAAATGCATGACCTACGAATCTGACCGAAAAGTTTTCTAGACTTGTTCCAAGTGTCACTTCCCTAAACATATCTTCGATTGTTTGGGGTTAGTTTTGGAAGATGTCCATGCGAGTCCACTTCTGGTGCCTGATTTCTGATGCTGCTAGGGTTAATGGCCTCATGGATCTGATCTAACTGTCGTTAGATCCTAAAGGATTTATTCATAGCAAAATTTATTCATAGAAACAATTTGAAATAACTTCGATCATTACAATGAATATTTATTAGATGAAAAAACATTAAATTGTAAATTCTAAAATAAGAGCTTGAGTTGAAATTATATTATTTATATTTCCTTATTTGGTATTTTCCATGCAGTTTGTTGACGTTTAAGTTTCAAAATGAATCCACTTATATTTATTATCATGTGTCTGAATTGACTCTCAAAATAAAAAATAATTGATTATTATTCAGTTGATCAGTTGATGTATTTTAATAATATTACATAAATTATGTTAACGCGATATTATGTTAATTATTAAGGAATGAAATTTATTTTAATTAAAAGAATATAGCTAAAATAATTAATTAATAAGATAATATTATAATAAATGATATACTAATAAAAAAGAAATTGTACTTTTTCTGTAATTTTTACAATTATTACTTTCGATCAACTTCAATCGAAAACTTGTTTTGAATAATTAAATTGTACATACGTATATACATGCATATTTACTTACATTGATATATACACACATACATATGTATAACAAAAATATAAAAAAAATTAATTAGTATTATCGGAAGACTAATTTATCTATAATTATTTTATGCATTCTTTCCTTTGCATATTTTTAGCGGACGTGTTGAAGGAGTTTCTAAATTTCTTTTTTTATGAACATTAAATTTAGTTCTTCGTACTCAATAGTTTTGAAAATCACCGGAGAAAATAATTATTGCTAATGATAATATTTGCGGCATAATAACAGAACCATTAATAATGTTAATTACCAAAATAAATCATTTAATGATAGTTAAACAAACACAAAATCTTACACGCAAAAGCATCTATTGGTGCTCTAAAATTAGAAACGTAATCATTAATAAATAATGAGAAAGAGAGATTTTAAATGATAACTTTTTATGTGGATTCTCTTTTATACTTATATCAATTCAAGCTTAATTATATTTCACCATATAAAAATGAATTTTAGCTTCATAAATGTAATATTTTTATATGCCAAAATTTTTTTTAAGTAAGCAGTTTAAATATATATTGAATGATTCATTAAAGATTTTTGACTAATTGAAACTACAAAAAAAATATCAACTTAATTTAAAAACAACTGCCATGTATTGTACAGATTATAGATCTTTACCATTAAACTACGATATTTATTCAATTGAGTTCTCTGAGAAATTAAGAAAAATTAAAAAATAATAAAAGTAATATTCATACTAATCATATTTAATTCAACATAAAGAATATAATAACAATATGAAAATAAAATAATAATAATAAAAAAAATTTGTTGAAAGTCTCTATTAAAATAGTTCATATCTTTTCCATTTTTTTAAATTTATAATTGATCTCATGGGATATTATTAAAAAATATCTACGAAAATGTTATATAATATTTGATAAGATCAAATCTTAAATTTCCTATTTTTCTCCTTGCAGCTTTTTTTTACTTATTTCCTAAAAATATCTTTAAAAAAAGAAAAATAATTTCAACAGAGTCATGTGTCACTTCTAATCTGATATTTTTTACAGAAAAATTTTGACTTTCAAGAAATACTCCAGTTTTACTCCAAGATTTAATTTTCTATAAATTCTTTTTATACTTAGTTTGAAATGACGATTTTTATTATTTTCATTGTATAACATTTCAGAATTTTTCAAAATAGTTTCTATTTTTCGATTAGATAAGTACTAACATTTTTTCCTTGGAGAGTCTTTTTTTTAAATTATTGCTGAACATTTCAACTAGTTGTATGATCATTCAACCAATTATGCAACATTCAACTAATGAACATCTCAACTAACTGTATGATCGTTCAACTAATTGTGCAGCATTCAACTAATGAGCATTTCAATTAATTGTATGATCAAAACAAGTCGATGAAATAATTTAAAAGTAACATATTTTCGAGTATGAATGATAATATTACATCTAAATATCTTTGCAGCAAACACTTTACTCTCAGTTTAATAGTCTTTTATAGATTTGTAATCAATTTTGAGTTTGAATATTTGCGATAGTTTGGAAGGTATTTTAAATGTAAATCATTGCCAAATTTTCCATTGGCAAAAATTATTTTAAGATGATAGGAACTGACAAATATACATAGTTTTTACATCAATACATCTTCATACGAGGGTTACTCTGAAATATTTGAGATACGCGCAGACGAGAATTTACAAAATAAAAATAACGATTTAATTTTAAAATACAAAGTATTTTAACCCAGAAGACGATTTTTTATTGACTTACTTCAACTTCTTTAGCGAAGAATAAATTTTAAACAGAAGAGAAAATGGAGTTGACGCGAGAACGTTTTCGCGCTATGATTTTCTACGATTTTAAAGCAGGATTAAATCAAGAAGAATGCGTTCAACGGTTGCAATTAGCATTTGGTGATGAATCTCCAGCTCGTGCTACTGTATTCAGATGGTTTAGAGAATTTAGAAGAGGTCGCGATTTTCTTCAGGATGGAGAACACACAGGAAGGCCGCCGTCGGCAGTAATCCTGGATAATGTGTCTGCCATACGAAAAATGTTAATGGTTGATAATCGCTGTACCTATCAAATGATACAGAAGGAACTTAACAATGGATCCGCAGCCATACACAAAATCATTCATAAAGAATTACATATGAAAAAAAGTAATTTGCCGTTGGGTTCCCCATAATCAAACTGATCACCAAAAGGAGAAGCGTGTCAGAAACAGTAAAAAAACTCTTAAATTGCTAAATGATGGTGGCCACCGCATCATTTCTAAAATTGTAACAGGTGATGAAACGTACATACTGTTTTTTGACGTTCCAACACGTCAAGAAAGCAAAGTATGGGTCTTTGAAGATGATCCCACGCCGACAAGGTGATTAAACCACGCGCACTGAAAAAAAGTGATGTATGCCATTTTCTTCAGAAGTACGGGATTGGTCAAAGCCATCAAGTTGGAAGGACAGATGACAGTAACAGCAAACTGGTATACCACTAAATATCTTCCAGAAATTCTACAAGAACTAAATGTTAGGGGGCTAATGCTTCACCATGACAATGCATCTTCATATACAGCCGAATTAACAGTTGAGTTTCTTAAACAAAAACAAATTAAAGTGATCGAACATCCACCGTATTCACCTGATCTAGCTATGAGTGACTTTTGGTTATTCTTTAATCTAAAAAAGAACTTACGTGGATGTCGTTTTCATTCAAAAGAAGAGATTGATGTGGCTATAAATGCATTTTTTCCATCTAGTCCAAGAAATGAATGGCTTGAGGCATTCAATCTGTGGAAAATTCGTCTACAAAAGTGCATTGATGCTGGAGAAGACTACTTTGAACACATCTAAAATTTTGTAAGTATAACTTTAAAAACCTAGTTGTATCTCAAAAATTTCAGAGTGACCCTCGTATATTTTGAAAATGTCAGAAAATAAAAAATTTTATCTATTTATAAATTTGATTCTTTATTGAAATTAATACGTTCCTGATTTTCTCCAATAAAATAAATGGAAAAAAATTAGATTTTAATTATTTTAGTTCTATTAAGTTATTATATAAGTTAATTTTTTTAGGTAAATTAAGTGTGAATTAATGATTTATTCTACTATATTCATTGCTATTTTACTGTTTGTTGTTTCAAGTAAGGCTGGCAGACATTTGTTGAATGCAAAAAATGATAAATACATGCTATATCAGAAAATGATAGGTATTTTATAAATGTCCAGAACATACATAATGTATTTAGATAAAATATAAAAGACATACAAAATATATTTCATAAGAAAACAAAAATATTAATAGTGGTATTTATAATTTCATGCAAAAATACCGAGCGGCTTGAGGGGCTTGGACTGAGAGACCTGGAATGCGTAACATATGTCCCGCTTAGGTGGTCAGCCTAACACGAAATCAGTGTTCAGCAACGGTATATGCATATTGTTAAACAGTATGCTTCTGTTTTCTGTACATCTGTCTGTAGAGGTAAATGCTTTGGAGTTTTCCGAGTTTCTCCTCTTGCGATGCACGAATATGCACCATCAATGAAAAGTCCAAGAGTTATGTCAATGAAAAGTCCCCGCAGCAAATGAATACACAATAGATTTAAAAAAAAGTCTTACAAGAGTTTTTAGTAATTTAGGCTGTTTACTATGAGGTGCCTAAATTAGTTACTGTTACGCATTAAAATGCTTTACAACATCTTTAGCCATTAAATTGTCCTCTACTCAGTATCAAATTAGTTACGGTGAGGAAATATTCATAATATAAAAAATATATTGGATACTTTGTATAAACTCAATATGTATGACAAACCTTGTTGAGAAAATCCATTTTTGATCTTTTTACCATAAAAAAATTGCCCAATTTTGATTTAAATGTCATCTAGGGATAAATTATGTTTTAATGTGAATTAAATTGAAACGTTATTTAATACCTTTAACAATTCAGAATATAATTTATCACTTTATTACAGAAATGAGTTGGAAGAAATGTTTTTTCTTTTTATTGTTGGAAAGGGGAAAAAGATGTAAAACTGTATGAGAAAGTGGTTTTTCTACCTAACTAATTATTTTTAGCAGCGTTTGATCAATACTTTTAATTAATCACAAGAATTGTTTCGGTTTTTCCAAAATACAATTAATGAAGGAATAAGATTTAATATAGGTTATTTTATTTCTAGTTCTCCATTCTTATTAAGCAAGTAAGTTTAGTTTTACTCACTGTCTAATTATGAAAGAAGAATTAAATGTGTGACACATTCTGCTAAAATATTAATAACAGAATTTTTAAAAATTGCTTGCTGAAAGTATATAATTTAAAATGTGTCAATACATTTTATAAAATTTTACAAGGCTTGGAAAAATAGCGATCATATTGAATGACATTAAAAAGAGAAAAATAAAGAATAATAATTAAAATGTTTTTTAAAATTGATGAATGTTACAATAAATAAATATGCTTGTTTCAATTAATTGTTTGCTGATATTTATCAGAAGATTTTCCAACAAAATATAATATTTAATATTTCAAACTTTGCCACTTAATTTAAAATATAAATTTAAATTAAGCGGCAAATTTTGTTTTCTCAAAGGGATTTGTTATAAATAATGAAGCTCATAAAATGAGTTGTAATAATTATCTGCATAAGCAAAAAAGTAAAGAGCGAAACACGAATATCCCAATTTTGCTCCTAATGATTAGCTTATTAATTATAATAAAATTTTTATAAATATAATTACTTCTATAAATAAATGCTAATTTTAATACCGTAAGATAAAATTTAATTGAATGCAAAAATATTTTGAATGCTAATAAAATAAAGCAATTTTTAGATTATGCAAAAATATTGCTAAATTAATATGTATTTAAAAATATTTCATTGTCTCCGTCTTATGTAAACATTGAGAACAACGTTTTTGTAACTCTTACCATTAGGTTCCATATCACGTTTGTGAAATTTAATATTTAAATTAGGTTTTTTAATAAAATTCATTAATTTGAGACCAGCGAACATAGTTTTGAGTCACAATTTAAAAATTAAGAAGTAAATATTTAAAATTGATTAATATTTAAAGTATAGAAAAATATGTAAAGATTAGCATGAAATTCAAGGTAAAGATAATCCTTTTTTTAGGTAATTAAATTAATTGTAAAATTATATAATAGAAATTACTGAATTATTATAAATGAATTTAATTCTATTACTAATACCTTTAATATATGATAATTATTTTATTTGCTAAATCTATCATTTGTAAAATTAAATTGACTCAATATGTTTTTACGAATAATAGGGATATTTAAAATATTATATAAAGACTATATTTATTTATTTGGAGCATTAGAAATTATAGTTTAATTATAGAAACTATAATTATAAAACTATTATTATATAATTAAGAATTATAATTTGAATAATTATTCAGTTCCTAAACAGGTATGCAACAATACAATTAAAAGAATTTTCCTTTAAATTTTTAGACAAATAAAGCAAGAATCATTTTTATTTGTTAAATTTTTTAATACAAAGTAAAATAAACATAAAGAGGAATTATAAAGTAATGCAATTATTTAAATATATTCATAATTATTTTAGTATTGTCTGAACCAAAACTCGCAGAATGTTCGAAAGGACAAAGAAAATGCACTAGAAATGAAAGAAAAACGTTCTAAATAAGAGCTATATATTTTAATATTTGCTTCATTTTTTTTATAATAATGTGTACACTATGCTATTTTGAAAGTAAATTCTTGACCATCTATTCAGCTTTTGTTATTTAATAAATAATTCTCAGATCTTCTTCTATTTAAAAGAATATATACAATTAAGTGGTAAAACGGAATTTAAAGGTATGAAGTCAAAGTAACATCAAGCTGGAAAAATTACTTATGAGATATTTTAATTAATATGTATTTAGATAGACATAAATTATTAGAAATAGCAAAACACGTGAGTAAATGCCAAATAATTGAATGGGAAAATTAAATTTTTCCCTTTTGAATTAGAAAAGTGCAGAATTTAACTTGCAGACTATTACAAACTATTTTATGTAAAACAAATCTTTTGGAAATATGATGTTAAAGGAAACCAATTTTCCTGATAAATGATTTAGGTCTAATTAAATTATATTTCAAAAGAAAGATTTGCTCTTAAAATGCAATTTGAAATGCTAAGCACTTCTATAATTAAAACAATTAAAAAAATAAAATTAAATACAAAATTTTATGAATTTATTTATAAAAATATCATCCATATTAACAAAATAACTTAAAAAAATATGAGATAATTTACATTTAGAATAAAAAAAATGTCAAGGACTACTGCTTTAAAAGAAATAAGTTTCTTGAACTATAAAAGTTGAGATAATGTTTTATCAACACGAATTATTTCATTGTTGTTTCATAAAAATTGGCTAATTCTTTTAATCATCTTTCATACAGGATTCTATGCATTTATTTTTATGAATTTTTTCATATGTAAGTGAAATAATTGTTATGTATTCTTCTATCGATACCTTATGTTTAATTTGTTTGAAATACTTTCTCGAGTACGTTTACTTCATATTTTCTGAGAGATTCAAGTCAAAACTGCAAAAATTATATTAGTATACAATGTTACGAGTATATTACCAGTATATTTTCTAAATATTATCTTTTTAAGAAAAAAAAACTTTTCTAAAGACAGAATAGTTCCTGGTTGGCTAAAAAGATTCCGAATTGACAGCAGAATGGATAATGTTCTCATTTTCAGTTCTACATCTTGTTGGTTTGATTTGTATTAATTTCGAACTCATTTTAAATTGTATATTCTTGTTGAGTTGATTCCCGTGTGCAGAAAGTAAACTTAGAGTGGAGAATATGTCAATCAACCAAAAACGTTTGGTTGGTATTGAGTTTAATAAAACCATCATATTATAGTTTCATGTTTTGCTCATATATTTCACAAATTGGTGCTATATCAGTTTATAATTATTCAAATGTTTTAAAATATTTAAACATAAAAATAAATTTAAAATATGCATTTTCAGACTTATATAAATATTAAATGCATATTTTTATAAATGTATGCTATTTACATATGAGTTTTCTTCATAATTTATTTACGTGAATCGCAAAAATATATCACAATCTACTATCTATATAATGAATTTTTAAAATAAAATTATGTATATTTTAATAAATGATTCTGTTACATAAATATTAATTTGTTTTATAATTAAGTAAAGGAGAGTTTTAAGGAACTCAACTGATAAATTTAACTTGATTAAAGATTTAATTCCCAATTAAAACTTTGTTTAAAAACTCTAATTAAGAAATAAATTAAATTATAGTGAAAATTCTAGTGTTAATTATTACTAAACTAAAATTAGAAATGGATATATTAATCTTCTAATGAATATTCATTTCCACACGAGTTTTTTTCCACAATATTTTCCCACATTGGTTTTGCCCATTTAGGAAGCAATATTTATTTCATCTGACGAATGAATTGAAAAAAATCTGCTCCTATAATTATAAATGATATTTAAGAAATTGAAAGAAAATAAAATTTTCAATTCATACTTCTTAATTAATATTAATTCTATTTTTACAATTATTCAAAGTTATATCCGGAATCGTTTTTGGTTTACATAGTTATTTTAACACATTTCAACACAATATAAATTACCTTTTTTAAAATTTGTATAATTAATTATAATAATAGAGTTCATATCATAATAAATTTAAATTTGGAAATCTATTAAGGTAGACACTTACTTTTACGAGACCTTTAATTTACGAAACTAATTAAGAATTAAATTAAAACATTGTGAAAACTCTAGTGCTAATTATTACTAAATGTTTTTATGAACAAGTGTCTAGAATCCCTATCCTGACACCTAAGACTCAACGATAATTTTAACTTTTGTTTGAGAACTAAAATTAAGAAAAATCTCTTTATGAACTATTTTTCATTTCTGATAAATAGTTTTCTTCTTCGCTTTTCATTTTTACTGATATTTTTAATTTTTTAAAATTTGATTTCTTCATTTATATAAAGCTTGAGAACTTGATTCATTCTCGTACGACGAAGCGATCCGTGCAGGCATTTCAGACATTGTGGGAACAATAGTTGAAGGCACATGTTATCAGATATTTGATGCAAAAAAACTGAAGAACCGAGTTCGACTCTTTTTTTTCCGTACGTACGAACATGAAAAAGGGGGGGGGGATCTCTCCTTTTCAGTCACGTTCCGGATCGAAGCCTTGGTATGTGAGAACCAGGGCTTCGAAGCGGGGATGAACTGTAAACCTGAAAAACCAATATTTTAGTCTGAATAAAAACTGAATCTGATGGGAAAAATATAAGTTTGTTTTGTTTCGCTATATCTTCAGTTATTTTGTTACTGTAACAAACTTTTCAATATTTTTTAATTTAACGTCAACCATATAATTATTATTGCATATACATAGCTTTTAAATTTCTAGTTTTGATATTCACAAATACCTTTCGGTTTCAGCTTCGCGTGAAAATATTTGTATAAGGCAGATTTGATTTAGTTGAATAAACTAAAAGCATAGATGAATTTTTAAGGAAATTATCAGTCTCAGTTATATTTTTCGAATCTTCGCTTGCGATCCTCTATGGATTTACGTACTGATTGTTATCTACGCATAGGCTGTTGGAATGGCAGTTAGGCAGTATAAAAAAAGCAGCTGCTTAGCAGAAAGTTTATAGTGCGGTGCCACCTTAAGAAAGAAAATGTGATGCACTTATAATAACATAAGTTTGTCTGTTTGGTTAGGAGATGTAAAATGGCTCGTAACAGTCAGAATTAATTCATGAAGAGTAAGTACAATGGTAAACTAGAAGTAAATAATCAAGTAAAGATAGAGAATAAATTAAAAATCAAGTTTAACTCTCAACCAGCATTCCCTTCTTTCCCTAAACTCATTTGCGTCCATGGAAGATTGCAATGAAGATTTTTACATATAACGTGTTAAAATATATTTTTTTTTTTGAGAGCCGCAGTGGCCTGGTTGGTTAGTGCGTCGTTCTCGTTACCAAAAGGTAGTGAGTTCGAATCCCAGCTTAGCCGGAGATCCGTCGTGTTCACTAATGGCGACTGGAGCACGTAAAATCTGTCAAGTCACAATGTCCTCCATGTTCCCATTACAAATTAATACCTCTGGGGGTGGTTGGAGCAAGGCTTTGGGTCTTCACTGGTTTCAATCTCTAAATTGGAAGATTCAGATGGTGCATACATCTCTGAGCCAAAAGTCGTACTTCCACCTTTGTATGAGGGTGCTCTATTGAAAAACGGAAGACGCTCTCTCTGACTTCATTCGCCTAGTCTCTGATGGGCGGGCTTGGCGTTGCCAAGTGTCATCAAAAACAACAACAAAATATTTTTTAGAATGATAACATTTTAGCACATTTTTAGTGAAAAGTAGTTTAGATTTATTTTGCAGACAGTAAAATATTGAAATGTTAAAATTTTAATACCACATAATCTCTAATAGAAGTAACTTTGAAACTACAAAAGGAAAAATTAAATTCAAGAGATTTTTATTGAAAATTTGTACCTATTACCAAGTTACTGAATTTTAAAAATTTCTTTGGAGATATTTTATATAATCAGTTATCTAAAAAAAAGAAGCATTGTTAATAGAAAGTGATAGTTTAGTAGGAGAAATATATTTGGACCTGTGTTATCAAATCTTGTTTTCCATGTCATAAAAAGTACAAGCTGTGCAACATTTGGAGAATATTTAGATAAAAGGAAACAGTTGAAGGAAAAATGTCTCCTTTTTAATATATTGTAGTGAAGCAAAATATCCTAAACTAAGATTTACTTAAAGATTAGAGAAAAATAGAAGAATGCACATTCCTGTTGATGGCAGTATCATTAAAGTTATTAATGGTTATCCAGCTTCTTTTCTATGAAGCTGAAAATAAAAGGTTTCAAAGAAACAGACGGTTGTCTTTAACAATTTAAAATCAGACACTGAGTTATAGAAAACTTTGTGGTAAAAGTAAAACTGCGAATAAAATTTTGGAATTTGAAAGGAAAAGAGAGTATTGAAATCACTACTTACAGAAAACGACATAAAGGATGTTTTCAACACTGAAGAGGCAGTTATTTTCTAAATTTTACTCAAAAGGTCACTTAGTTTTAAGGGCGATAAATATAATAGGGATATAAATGTAAAGCAAACAATTGGTATTGCTTACAGTTAACTTGCATGGAATAGAAAAATTTTAAAGGGAAATATAATAATAATAGATGTTTTACAAATGTTAAGAAACTACAAATCGCACATCATACTAATATTAAAGCTTGTTTGAATAGGAGTATTTAGGAAATTGGCTGATATTTTTTTCAGAGAATTGTCAATGTCTTCGTATTGTGAATAACTGTACTGGCCATGTTGAAATTCCTTATCTTGAATCGATTTATGTGGAGTTTCTGCCACCTAATGTAATTCCTATACTGAATCCCACGGATCAGGACATAATAAACAGCTTCAAATGCAATTATTGTACTTTTTCAAAGAGGTTGGTGCGAACTTATGAAATTGACTTTCTATCAGCAATGAATTTGACCATTAGAGCTTGGAATGATGTTGAAAAAACAATAGTGAGAGGTTTTCAACAAGCAGGCTTTATAAAGAAACCATAACCCAAGAAAGCCTAGTAATTTACCAGATGACTTGAGCGATAAGGAGTTCCTCACGCATGAACTCCTACAAAAAACCCCATTGATGCCTGAAATTTCTTTTGAGGAATTTATTGAATATATACACATGTGACATGCTAAGAAGAAATACCGGATGATGAAATTATTGAAAATTTAATGAAGGAAAAGAGGGAAAAAAGCTTGTGTTATTTCAGATTAAATCTTGATAATCAAAATTCATATAAGATTTTGAAAAATAAATAATTACTATCATGTTATCAGAAAATGAAATTTTAATAAATAACGTAATGTATAGTAAAATTACTTTATATATATATATATATAATTGGTAGAATATTTAATATTATAAATGATCAATATATTTAAGATTTTAAAAATATAAAAAGTGAATATTAAATACTAATTTTGATTACTTTATAAAGATATTGAATGGCTTCTTATTTCTCCTAATTCCTTAAATAAATATTAAATGTACCGAATGTGAAATGAATATTGAATTCCTCATTAGTGACGGAAATTTGAAACTTCAAAGGTACTCTCATTTTATACATTTATTTGCCCAATTAGTTATCCTTTATTATTATCTAAGGCAAGCGAAATGCAAACTAAATTGATTTATACAGCACAATAATATATTACTCTTTAATAAACAATAAAATATTTTAAATTACAATCTTAAAATGAAAAATAAATTTTAAATCCTAATTTCTATTCTAACACCTATTTACTGTAGAGTTTTAATACTATGGAATGAAAATATTTTTTCAAATCTATTTAAGTTTAAAAACTTAATTTAAATAAAGAATTTAAATTATGTAAGTTTACTTTTTTCTCTTATTTTAAATAAAAATATATTAGATGTATTGTAATTTGAATTTAATGAAAAATTGTGTTTATTAGAAAGTAAATTAGTTTATGGAATCTATAAATGAAAAATAAATGCTTCAATAAATGTAGTTAAAAAGATAACATAACGATTTCAATTCTTACAAAAACGTCAGAATTAAAATGGTTATGATGTTTGGGCTGACAGAAAAACAAAAACTGTAAAATTTTATATGCTTTTTTAAAAATCAAGTGCTTAATAATTATGGAGTTAAGTCTAAGGGACTTAAGATTTTTGATTATTTTATGATTTTTCGCCAGTGTTTATCCCAAAACAACAATGGAATAAAATCTACATTTGGTAACGAAGTACCATATACGACATCAGTGACGATGTTATGGAGAATTGATAACCATACATGAGAATACATTGTTGATATGAGAAAATCAATTGCAAGTGATTTTCATGGGACATATAATGTAAAGGATGTAACTAGAACATTGAAGAATGCATATATCTACGTGCATCCAATTTTGTATAATCATTTTAAGCAAGAAAAGGATGAGTCTTCAGAGGATGCTTCAGAATGTGTCTCAGGCTAAAAACAATGATCAGGTAAAATGACACAAAAAAAATCTGAGAAATACAGTCTAGCTCCTCAATATATGTGTAAGAGATCGTAATATGTGATGAAACTTGGATTCACTTAATACCCACAACAACGCAACCATCAACCATAAATTGCTTAGCCATTTTCTAAGATGACCACAGATAGATGACAGATGTTCATGCAAAGAATGCTTTTAAGAAAATGATTGTAATTTTTTTTGATAAATCTGATCACACTCAAATTATTCTTTCGAAGAATCATAGAACAGTTAATACTCTTTTGAGAATCACCATTTTTTTTTTTTTGGAAGTTGTTTCAAAACTAACAAAAATAATACATTTATAGCCATTAATTATGCGTGCGATATATAACACATTATGAATCCTAGACAACAATCGACTATTGGGTATTCTCATGGGACTCTTGATCCACAAAAGTTATTCATGCAAAAGATGCTTTGAAAAATAATAACTACTTTTCCAGTAAATATGTCTGTTTTGTAACCATTTGTTTGAAATGTGTTAAATTATTTTGGTATATCACAATTTGTTAACTGTAAGTAGTTACAGAACTTAAAAAAATTAAACTTTTGCATTATTTTACGTCAAGACAAAGACAGATCATATACTATAAATTATTTGAAGCTTGAAGAAATAGAACTGATGACTTTTAACTCGTATTTCCTTGACTTAATATGCTTAATAATTACTATCTATTTCCATTTTTAAAATATAAAATACATGGTTATATTCCTTAAAAAGTCCGAAGAAGCATTTGAAGCTTACAATTGCCATGATTCTGCAGAAGCGCAGTAACAGTTTTGATAATTATCACACTGAAGGAGAGTTGTATCAATGCTTCCCGCCAAAAAATAACTTGATTATCAATAAAACATATTCTTCGTAAGAAATGGTTTTTTATATTAATTTCTAACACATTTAGATATTACATCTTATATTACATATATTTTTTAAATGATTATTTGTAAAGCATATATTTTTTAAATGATTATTTGTATTTGAAGTGCCGGATGATGTTGAAGCAGTTATACTTGTGTTAGTTTTTTCTCTGAAAACTCATATGAAAAATTTTAATGACCTATATCCTTACAAAATTTCTTTAAAAGTATTGTTTTGATTAAAATACGCTAATATTCTCAAGAAGAATAATAATTGATAGTTCTAAGCAAATGATACAATATCTTTAGGTCACAAAGAATTCTACATATTTATACTTTGTTGATTTCCGTGAGCTAAAGGAAATATTTTTCAATTTTTAGTGTATTTATCTTTGTCCGTATCACTTACAAATTTATATGTGATACACGGAATGTATGTGTGTGTTATTATAACTATTATATTGAGACTAAGAACTAATAAGTGATATGTTATTATTGAAGTTTCTACGAATTGAAGCTTATTGAAGTTTCAATAAATTCATTGTAATTCAACAAGTTTATCAAAGTGCATTAAAACATTTATCGATATAAATAATATATTTCTTAAAAATTTTAAGTATTAAATTAAAGTAAAAACTTTATCCATTATAGTTATTGAGTTAGTCACTTTTTACAGATAACGACGAATTGCATGTGATTTACAGTTTAAAATGGATTTCAAAAGACTACAAATGCCCACCCACACATCTATCTATCTATCTATCTATCTATCTATCTATCTATCTATCTATCTATATATATATATATATATATATATATATATATATATATAT
>JAPDSC010105863.1:0-26900 GCA_026290005.1 Latrodectus geometricus | reverse complement strand
TTATTTTAAGACTTGCCCCTTTTGGTTTATTATTTATTACTTTTTCTTCTTTCTCTTATCATTCTTGGAAAAAAATCCCAATTCAGTTTATATTCTAATGGTTGAAGAGAAAATATCATCAGTAAAAAAAAATTCGTCTTTTTTCGTATTTTTTGGTATAATTTTTTTGCATAATTTTTTTGCAGAAGATGCATTTTTCGTCAAAAAGTTTAGCAAAAGCAGTAAAAAATGTGATGTAGTATTGAGCTTTAATTAAAAAGCAGGAAATATTTTTAAGTAAAATGAATTATTATTAAATTGATGAGGCCATAGTTAAATGAACTTTGGTATTTTAGTAAAATGTCAAACTAAAATGCATCAGTTGATGACTTTTGAGTTTTTTAATGAACAGTGAAAATCGTATTCTATTTGAATAAAGTATTTAATATGAAGGAGTGGGGAAAATCACACTAATAAAACATTTTCTGAACTCACACATCACATATTAAAATTGAATATTATTAGAATAATGTTTCGATTTTAGCATCTAGGCTAGAAATTTAAAAGAAAAACGATTGTCTGCCGATATTTTACTTTGTATATAATCCACATTTTATATCTATCACTATTTTTTTTACCGCAGGTGTAAATATATTTATTTTTGTACCACGAGAAAGGAAGCATACTTAATGATTCATAGATCTTAATGATGAAGTTTCTCATTTCAGTTGTGAAACACAATATTTCAATTCCATAATTAATTTTTAATTCAGATTGTTATTATTTTAATTCAGGTTGTATTTTACGATTGCTTAATTATGAATCTTGTATCTTTTAGCTGTAGGTATGCACATCTGATATTTCACTCTCTAAATTTCTGAAAACACTGATATGTTGTGTCAACTAATAAAACCTCTTTGTAAATATTACGAAATCTACAGTATGTTGTGGCAACAGAATTGTTTTGGATACCTTTAAAAATGTCTTACACAAATGCAATTAATTGTAATATGACAATCTTAGATGTATTTACAAATAACGTTTACAGAAATAACTTATATTTTTATCCATGGTATTAATAAATTTCATTATCTACCGCTTCTGACTGAAACAAATACATATATGTAACGTTAATTCTCCTAACCACTTCTAAAATGACGAAATTTTTATGCATACATGATAACTTGATTAGTCCTATTTAATTAATTTTCAGGCTTCGTAAATTATATCTAATTACTTGACGTGATGAAAGAATTAATTAAATAAGTTAGTATTTATGCATTTTTCGAAATTTAGAAGCATGAAAATATTGTAATCAAATGATATATCAAAGGCAAATGATGTTAAAATATTAAAGAAGCAAAAGAAAAAGTTCAAGATAAGGTTTTATAGAAATGGGAGCGTTAAATGAGAAGAATTTGGAAAATTAGCATGCTGAGGTACAAGGAGTATTTCAACTTCGGGAAGTTAGTTGAATTAAATTTCTAAGAAAAACTTCTGAACATCTTTTTAACAGAAATTTGCATTAAATTTAGAAATGTTTCAAGGTTCCTCATCTGTTCATAAGTTCTTCAACATTTTCGTCCAAGCAACGCGTTTTGTCAATGTTAAAATTTTTCACCACAAGAACACTGATAGTAATTTCAACGTAGGTCATATACATTAAATCTTTCGATTATATTCCAGATATGCTTCTTTCAGCTTCAAATTGTAATGTTAAAAGCCTCCAAATAGTGGAAAATTTATGAGAAACAATTTTAGAGTTTTCATTAGAAACTCTTACATTATCAGCCTACCCCATTTCTTTATTGACTTCAAGTTCTTAACTAGTGATATCATTTTTATTAAATAGGTTAATTCTTTTTGGCATATATTTATTTTCTGTTGTTTATTAATGATTCCTAATTGAAATTTCTGGGCATTAATTGAATTATTCTATATCATCTACCGTTTTTCAATGGAAATTATTTAGTTCTGTATATACTTAATCAAGATCTCATGGTTTTAAAATAATGCAATTAAATTTTTATATAGATTTACATAATATTATGGCAGTGAACAAGGAAATAAATAGCATACAAGATCAAAACTGCTTCTTTAATAAATACCAGCAGAAATGTAACATCGTTTCGATAAAGGATTATTTATTACTATTTAAAGATTCCCATTTTCCAGATGAAATTTAAGAAAGTGGAAGAAATTCCTTGAATACATAAAAGCTGATCAAATTTAAGGCAATACTTTGTTCCAAACTTCTTCGACATTAAAGAAAAGAGCAGGGAAGTTTTCTCTGTTAAAAGGTTTTTTTTGTTCCATGAAATAACTGATTTTACTTAGTTTCTTAATGGTTGAAATTTTTTTCAAATTCCATATTGTTTCGATGAGAAGTTGATTGAGATATGAATGCTTTTTACTGATTATAATTATTTAAAGGGTTATTTTCATGAAAAAATAATAGTTAGTTAGTCTCTTAATAAATTCTGATTACAATATTTCTTATTGCTTAAAAGAAATATAAATGTTCAAAAAGAATTTCCCAGAAAAGCCTGCTTTTTAAGCAATGATCGAACAAGAAATTTCACGAATTGATGTTTCTGCTGATGATGTCTATTAATTCTTCTGCCTGCTTCAAGGAATTTCAAAAATTTTTAGACATAGTTATTTTCTAATGAAATAGATTTTATTGTTTTATCCTCCTTGAGGCAGATACACAATTTCCTTATGAAGTGAACAAAACTATTGATTGTTATTTTCGCAAAATGTTTGTCCATTCCCTTGTTATAGCTGATTTCGTTGTCTAATGAATTTTTTAACATAGATGTCATGGTTGTTTGAAGCAATGAGTGGAATAAGTTTAGCTTTCAAAATCAATTTATTTAAGGTGTTAATTATGAAATTATAATGATTGCTATTATTAAATATGAATTTGATAATATTTTCGATCTTGATTTTTCCTTTACTTTCAATGAAAGTTTATTTCTATATAAAACATGATGATACACAAATCTTAATAAATTGTAATGTTTAACTCCTCTTTAAACAATTTACTTTGCAATTGATACAGACAGAGATAAATCTACTCATATATTCTAGGAAAAAAATATATTTTAGAAACTTTTCACTTATAAATTGTTTCACAAGATAATTCTAACAAATTCTTTGTTTGCTTTATTTAAAAAAATATTATATTTGAAAATTATGATGGTGGGGCATTTTATTCTGATACTCGGGATATTCATATTTGTCCAGTGCTAGTTTAATCGGATAAAAATAACAAACTTTATTATTTTCAATCATTCGTGTTTTAAGAAAAGTACTCGGATAAAATTTTCACTGGTGTTTCATTTCATTTTTATTTTTTCATCTTAGTTAGTTTTAGTACATCGGAAAAAATAAATTATATTCAAAGCTTTCTCTCTCTTTTTTTTAAAAATTTAAATTTTAGTTCTGTTAACTCTGTTCTGTTAGTTCTGTTTGTTTTCGGTGGTATTCAACGATGCTGTGCCCAAAATATGTTTTTCGAAAAATCGAAATTTTTCACATTAAATATATATTTATTTATGTTTTAAAATCTATATCATTATTTTGACAATATATATATATATATATATATATATATATATATACAGTGGCTGAGATCGAATCTATTGCTTTTCCTTCAAAGGCTTGCTGTGACCCTTTACATAAAGCATTAACATTTTTTGATATTAAACTAATTGTCAAAGACTTTTTTTCCTCCCACTGGCAAAAAACTTGGGATTTGCAGATAAACAACAAATTACATAATATATCTCCTCGGATGATATATTTAAGTTATATATTAGTAATATAATTAAAATCATTAAATGAACCTTCAATTATAGAAAGAAATTTCTTACGTTATTAAGATCTATTTGAAAATATTTTTTTAAATTACAATTAATCATTATAAAGACAAAAAAAAGTTGTGCATATTTTAAAAATTTGGTTTATTTCTATATGTCACACAAAAATAACTTTAATGAACATGTTTATGATAAATTGCTTACTATGACTAAGATTATAAAAAATGATAGATTCTTTATTCTGATTAAAATTCCTATAAATTCATTATAAAAACCGGAAAAAATAATGACTGACAAATAGAGAGAATGGGATGCAATTTCTGATATCAAATTCTTGTATAATTGTCACTACCGTTTTGTATTCTGGGAATACTTTAAAGAAATAACTTAATGTTATTTACAAAAACTGAATTTCTTGATCTTCAATGTTATTAAGTAATTTGAAACAGGAAGAAAACATCTTATCGATGTTCCTTACATTTTATTGGGGATTTGATTCTTTTAAAGTCTTTAACCCATCGAAAAAAATAATAAAAGAAAAACAATAGTATTTCTTTTCAAATCTTAAATTAATTTTTAGAATCCAATTTTAAGAAGGTTTTTCATTTCAGTGTTGAATTCAGAGTTTAGTACTTTTATCAATTCAATAAATACTACATTTTCTAAAGCTGTCATGTGACATAAAAATTATGGTAAATATTTAAAACAGGGTGAGGATCAATCAAGTATTAATTTAGTTGCAACAGTATCTAACATTAAGGAACTGATTCTACCTTATTCTTCTTAAAATTTTCATTTTACTTTACTTAAGAAATGTTTCATATGCCAACTATGCGTTCACATAAAAAAATTAAATGTAGATATTTTACAAAAAAGTTGAGAAAATAAGTTTAATTTAATACAAATTAAAAAGTAAATATAATTTTATTGCATAACTAAAGCACAATTTTATTGCATATTTAAAAAAATTTCTATAATATGACGGGTATTATGATGCGTAAAATTATAAAAATATCTAAATGAACTTTTAACGTAGAAACTGATGAATAACTAACTATATAATATTCTGCTTAGATTATTCCTTAATTTCTGCATATAAGATTTCCTTCTTTGGCACGTGCTTCTAGCATTTTAGATCTAAAATTGATTATCATTAGTGAAAATCGATTTGAAATAAAAAAATAATTAAATATGCTTATTGTGAAAATTGAATGAAAACATATTGGAAAGCACTAATTGACGTGAAGTAAAGAAGGAGAGTAAATGTGACAGGATAAAAGTGAAAACTTTATGATGATCAATTGAACATGATGGCTTAGAATAATTTTATGATAAGAATATCCTATTATATCTGATTGAACTAATTTAATTCGAGTACGCATTAATTTGTCTAATTCGAGTATTAATTCCCTAATGACCAAAAATACACAATTCAATTTATTTGATCGAATGCAAGACTGATTCTGTATTGTTAACTATTTTATGATGAGATAGATTGTATCTAAAAGTAATATACCTGCAATTCATTTTATAAAAGAACTAATTAGTACGTTTTAATATGGTATAAAACATTATTACTGAAGTTCAATAGGGTTGTAATTTAATTTATATAGTATTTCAGCCGCTTCATTTCCTTATTTTTTTATAACGCAATGTAGTTGAAGTTCCAATTTATCAAACTGTAAATCTTAGTACAAATATCGAACATAGAAAAAATATAATCAGTATCAAGTCTAAACATTATTTCTGAATATTTTTTTAGGACTGAATTCAAAATCATTTCTTTTTAATTGATAATACGACCATATCTCAATATTTATGAAGAAACTGTAGTTGGATTAAAGTATGAACAGCTGAAACAAACGCTATCTTCTACAATTTTTTACTTTTACTCTGCGCATAAAAATATTTTAACTTAGAAATTTATAAAAAAAAAACCCCAGAAAATAGAGCATACTGTTTTTATAAGATTAAAATCTTCTTACTAAAAAATTTGTTCGATTCATCATGCAGCATAATTGATGCAAAAAATCACAAAATGTAGTATAATAGTAAATTAGATGTGTGAAAACAACAATAGTTTTTTTTTCCAAAAAAAAAATATTGCTTTGATATAAGCAATATCATAACAATATATCGTGAATAAAATTACGCCATAGTAAGCTGCAAAATATTATTTTAGTAATGATTTGAACAGCACAGTAAGAAATAATTCCCTATGTCACAATAAAATAAGAAACTTCAAAAAGTAATTGGAAATAAAATTTCTCGATTTCTTTTTACCTCTTCACTAAAATTTTAATTAATAGTTTTGTCATAATTTTTTTAAACACGAACCAATCCTCTAGTGATTTACAGTTGTAAATAGGAGTTTTAAGTCATTGTTACAGTCTAAATGGGAGCTCAAATTGGTGAATGTTTGTAGCGAATATCAAAGTTTTAAGCATTCAACTTACAGCTCAATTCTTCAAAATTGAAATTAGAAATTAGTTTTAGGAACATACACCAATTCCACAAAGATTTTAAGTTTCACAGCTAGCTGAAATATTTTGCTCTTTTAACTACGATTTGAAAAATATCAATTAAAAAGATAATTATTGGTTTAAATTCATTACTTTATATTACTTTTCCGAAAAATTAAAAACATAATTTTCTATTACTCTTTGCAACAAATATAAATACCTTTTTTATCCTTAAGCTGTCTATTTTTATTCACTATAACGAAAAGAAATTCCTCTTGATCGATAACACAACATGCCTAGCTATTTATTTGTGCGTTTCTTTCCGAAAACTGGTAAGTTTGTGAGAAATGAATCACCTCTCAAAAGACGTAAGATAAAATAGGATTTATCTTTGTTTGAAGGATTATCAAGAAAACTCTTTTGCTTTGAATGTAATACAGAAGGAACAATTATGATTCAACTATTTTTCAAACAAATGTTTTTCCTGAAAAGATTAGTTATTTATTTGGAATTCTTCTATAGAACATTCTTTTGCAGAAAAGAAAATTTGATATTAATTAAAGAGAGAAAATTATCGTATGATACGTATAAATCATACAGAGAATATCGTATCATAAATTTTACTAATTATCGCAATTAGCTAAATGTTTATTTAATAGTTATTTTGATTATAAGTTTTTGAAGAATTACAATAGAAATATTTTCCTTTTTTCATGCTTAAAGATATTCAAGTATTGTAAAATTCTTCATTAATCTATAATAATAATCTCAATAAATGCATGTGTATAATAAATATAAAATATTCTAACTTGCAGATTTTATATTTTTGAGCATGGTGTAAATAGTGGTTTTTATAATTCATAAAAATATTCTATTGTGATCTGTGAAATCATTTCTTAAAATTATTTTAAGATTTTTCAATACAATAAAACTTAAAATATTGTGTTAATAAATTTCAAAATAACAGATTATTTTCTGTTATTTTATATGCAATTTTTCTATAATAAATATAAAATCTTACAGGAGAAATAAAATTATTTTTTTACAAATTATTTTAAAACATTTTTTATCTTTTTTAAATGCATTACCAATTTAATTATTTTGAGAAACATTTTCAAAGTTTTTATGGACTTCGGATTTCAGAAAAAAATTTAACTTAATACTTGCGAGGAAATTTTGACGTGTGAAAAATGATATTTATTAATTACTTAGTATTGTTCAAAATGTTGTATTGCGCCAAAAAATTTTATTCTCCACACAGATCAGCTAAAATCAATTTATATGAGAAACAGAACAATTTCTCATTAGTTGCAAAATAATTAATTAATTGAAAGTTTTCTGGGTTTCCTTCCTTATGAAGCATAAACAGGCCCACTATCTATGACAAGTTTTCTTGGAAGGTAACTATGCGGTGGACTTTAAAAATGCTATATAACAGTCTTAGGTAGTCCACAAATTTGTGTCAAAAATTGATTCCAGAACAATATTAAAAATGAATTAATAAAAAGGATTTTAATGCTATCGAAATAGTAAGATAATCTGTTTTAAGGAAATACTTATGCTATTAAATTATTATTACTGATATATTAACATCAAATGATGGTTTAAGTCCACAGCAGATTTTGCTAGTTTTAGCTTTCAGTGGAAAATGTCTACTTAGCTTTTGAGGAATTGTGATTTAGGAAAATAAAATTTACTACTTTCAATGGTAATTTTTGTTTAGTTTTGTTTAAAAAGTTAATTTTCACCACTAAATAAGGCTTCATGTATAGATAAATTAATATCAAATTGAATGAAGTGAGGGAAGTTTGGAAATCTTCTTTAGTGACGAAGTTATTATATATTTGAATTGTGACATATTCTGCATTCCAATGCATTTCCACCAGCGCATACTGAAAAAGCAAAAATATGTTCATTGAATTTTGCAAAAATAACACTTTTTTAAAGTGAGGAAATCTAAAAGAATTTAAAAATAGTGAGGAAATGTGAAAAAAGAGGAAAATACGAAATCTTACATACTTTTTTTCTTTATCTTAGCAATAATGCTCAGATGACAGTTTCAAAAGACGTGAAAGAACTACCCGCATATTTTAACGAAAAGTTCAGAGTCAAAACGGTTGAGTCTTGGTATAAGCAACATTACAGTGATTTCAAATTAGTATTAATCATTGTTCAAAATAATTGCAAGCACTGTAATGAATTAATACTTTTTTTCGAAACTAAATACTGCATATGTCTTGTACTTCCAACGATCAACAACCTGATATAAATTTAATTCTAGGTTATGTATATACGAATACCTCTTGTACAAAAATTTGAGTTATAAAGAGAGATAGGATTTTATTTATATAGATTTGTTATTTTTAAAAATGATAAAAATAAATTTAACTAAGCTTTTTTTGTAAAATAAATAATGTCTTGTTCTTGATACAAAGAGGTATAGTTTGGGGAAACATGTTAGTACAAATACTTTGAAAAAGTGTCGTAAATAACTTTTATAATAGTTAACGTGTTTAGATTTGAATATGTTTATTCAGATTTATAGGAAGGAAATTTGTCTTTTAAATAAAATGTTTGCATTTAATTTGTCTATTTAATAGAAACATTTTATTTTAGTAACGTTCTTTCGAATGCCAGTTTACCCACATTACGTTCGTTTATATTATATTGAAAATGCTTATTCTTATTTCTAACAATATTGCAAACATATTCAAAAAGTATTCATTTGAATGTTTTTTTCTAAAAAGGATAAAATCTAAGTGGACATACATTATCAGTAAAAATAGGAAAAATAAATTAAAAACTGCTTTTATTTACAGAATTAGGTAGAAAAAAGTCTTTGTGAATGAAGTATAAAAAGAATGTTAATCAATTATGTCCTTTTCAAACAAAATCTTTCTACTTTCCAGAAAAAAATGGTTATTTGCTTAGAATTCTTTTATGGAAAAGAAAACAACTTTAGAAATTTTCATATTTACTGAAAAAGGAAATTATTTATATTTGTAAATGTAAAAATATTGCATTAATTTGTCATAAGAAAACAACAAAAATGTAATTTATTAAACAGTAACTTATTAATTTTTAAAAATTAATGAATGTGATATAACTTATGATTTCATTTTGTATAGTACTTAAGTGAGATAATACAATCAAAAGATCAATAAAGACACAATTATTATTTTTAAAATAATTCAAATTTACGAATAAAAACAAAGTTGTAGAATCTTCTGAAGTTTATTTTACATTTGTTTTTATTATGGAATAAATAATTGAATCAAAATACCAATTTTCAGGCTTAAAAACAAAATGTATTCTATACTACATCAAAATTTCCATCCTGAAAATTATGAAAATTATTGTTGTTATAAATGAAGAAATGAAGTTAATGAATAACACCTTTGAGAGAAACTCAATAAAAATAAATAAATCTTTATTGTATGTGTGATATATATGGATAAAATTTATTCATACCTTATGATCTCTATAAATGATGAAGATTTTAAATTTTGGAGTAACAATCGATTTTATATTTTCGACATACAAATAGATTTTCAACATTATTTATTATTATAATCCCAATTTTTCAGTTATAAGACTTTTTTGGTAATATTATATTTTAATAGTAAAATTGAAAGGTTGATTTTTTAGAGATAATTTTTCACGAGATTAAAATTGTTTTAATAATAGATTATAATCCGAATAACTAAATATATTAAAATGAGTCATGCGAAAGTTTCAGTGTATTTGTTTGAAGAAGTAATAAACAATTTTAATTTCTTAATAATAAATATAAAAGTAGAAAATATAAGACGTGTCAAAATTCCAATTATTTTCAAATTTTATGGTCTCATGAAATAGCTCTTTGAACAGATATAACGATTTTCAAATGTCGCATGGAAATAGAAATGAATACATAAAAGTTTTATTATAGGTATATAATATATTATTATAGGTATATAATATAATAGGTATATAATATAAATTTATAAGTTTTGTATTATAAAATATGTGATATAATGAAACTATTTCATTACAACTATTTCCTTTTTCTATGTTAAGTTTGAAATACACAATAAAGTTAGCGATAGTATACTTCAAATTTTAAGAGTTTATAATCATTCTCGTAGAAATTAGAGCAACAGTGTTGAGAGGTAAATTTTACAGCACCTTTGAAACTTTGCATGAATATCTTAATACAGGATAAATTTTCAGTTAATAAAATCATGAATTATTAAAAAATATGCAAAAAACAAAAATTCTTTTTTAGTAAAGATTTATAATTATAAATGTGATGAAGAGAGAAATTGCCTAATTTAATCAGAAAATAAATGCTAACTGAAATTTTTAATTGAAAGTCTAAAACTAATTTGAATAGTTATTCTGAGATTTTATTATACATTAATTTACATAAATACCTCAGAAAAAAATTCAGAAGGTAGTTGACGTGCATTTCAAAGAAAAGTAGTAGGTTCATTTACGATTTTGATAAAAAAATCTAACACTCAGAGAGTATTGTAGAAAATGTTGTTCAAAAGGAAATTGCTGCATCATCATAAGCAAAATTAGGTGCCAAATGAAAAATTTATCGGAAATATCAATTTTCTATAATGTTTATTTAAAAAGACTGATTATCATTTTAAATGAGCTTTATGAAAATTGCGGATGAAAAAGAGATAAGAAAAAGTGATACTGATTTTCAATATTTTTTAACCGAAATGTTATTGTTTTAATGGAAATATACTAAGTTTAATTGCAAATGTGAAAAATGTTAAAAGAGTAAAAATAACAGTGCATAGTATAGATATTTATGATATAAATGGCTGTAAATATGTATATTAATATAAAAAAGAAAAAAAGCCATGAGATTTTATATTTTTATATTAAAAGAAAATATGTTGAAATTTGAGAAATATATTTATATGAAACCAGAATGATAAATAATTCAAAATATAATCTAAATAGTTAAAAGTATAAAAAAATTGAGATTAGAAATTCAAAAAAATATCTATTTTTTATTTTTGTTTATGGTAACCAGGGTATTTATGTAAAAATGTAAACAGAAATTGTAAGATCAAAGATTCCGTGGTCTTAAAACCCACTTTTTCTTCTTACTATTATTGGCTTGGAAAATATATTTTACGAATAGTTAAAACAAATACATATTTCACATTTGTATTACATTATGTTTGATACTTTATATTTCTGAGTGATAAAATATTTTCCGTTTCATACACTTACCCTTTTCGAATTATGAAAAATTTATTTATCAATATAAAAATATATTTGATTTACCAAATAATTGGAAAATTTAAAATATTTGGGGTATGTACCACAGAAAAAAAGATTATCAAAAATAATTGTTAATTAAGAAAATGTTACCTAGCATTTATATTTAAATTCAATTTTTTTATTTCATATTTTACATTTTTTAATATATTTTAACAATTTTAATTCTTATATCTAACTTTTTTAAATAATAATTTTTTAATGTAATAATAATTCCAAAAAATTATTCGATTCTATTGTTGTTGTTGTCGTGTGCCAGCCAGGCTGGCAATATGGGGTGCGCTGTTCCACTTTTCCAACTGAACCATATTTGGTGTGGAGTCCGACTTCCTCAGTACACACATGCCATATGTACCCGTTTATAGGGTAGGCCAGTGTTTCTCAACCTTTTAGTATTCACGGCCCAATTTTCAATCATAATTTTCATCGCGCCCCCCTCCCCACCGCATACAAAAAATATATGCAATAATAATGTATTTTGAGTATTTTGGTGCTAAACTTACACTACAACCTTAATTTTAAACTTTACAAATTACCAAGAATACCAAAATTTATTGACATTTTGCAACACCGATCCTCAGCATTGAAAAAACAAGAATCCTATGCTTTTTTATTGCTCTTGCGTCCCGCTATGTCTCGGCATTCTCACGGTTTCGCGAGAAGTTTGGAGTTGTCTGGAATTTGTCTGGTCAGCAAAAAATTAAGCTAGGAGCGTGCGCAGATGTGAACAAATGTTTTCTCATAGGGAGAAGGAGAAAGTTCTATGACGCCAATTTCAATTCCAGACAATCTCATTCGAGTTGATCCTTCAATCGCTATTGAATCTATTCTGGATGTGTATATTATATATATTTTCGTGCAATTGCAATTCACCGTAATAAATATTCACGGCAGCAGACTTATGCAGAATCATGGATAAATTTTTAAGCAGGCGTAAGCGAGCATTAGACGATAGACAAGCATCAACAAGTACACAGATAAGCGTGGTTCCGAAAAGAAAATCAAGAAAATATTCTCAAGAATGCTTAAATTTTGGGTTCACTAGTACTGAAGTAAATGAAGAAGAAAGGCCCCTGTGTATCATTTGCTCAAAAATGTTGGTGGCAGACAGCATGAAACCTAATAAACTTAAACGTCATTTGGAAATGCTTCATAATGAGTACGTAAACAAACCCAGAGAATTCTTCGAATTAAAATTAAAATCATATGAAAAGCAAAAATCATTGTTTAAAAAAACTTTGTCTGTGAATGAAAAAGCTTTAATTGCCTCTTACAAAGTTTCACATAAAATAGTCAGATGTAAAAAAGCCTCACACCATTGGTGAAGAGCTTATTTTGCCAGCCGCGATTGATATTGTAGAAATTATGTTGGGAGATAATTTTGCAAAACAAATCCAGTCTATACCTCTTTCAAATGATAATGTTGCCCGTCGAATTGCTGATATAGCTGAAGATGTAGAGTGTCAGCTTTTGTCGAAGTTGAGTTACAAATTGTTTTCAATACAACTCGATGAGGCAACAGATAGTAATAAAGATGCTCATTTCATTGTCTATGTTAGATTTTGTGGTGAGTCAGTAGTAGAAGAATTACTTTTCTGCAAACCAATAGAACTCAAAGCAACAGCACTCGCTTTATTTACTATCTTAAATGATTTTATGAACGAGGCAAACATAGAATGGAAAAATTGCGTCGGAATATGCACGGATGGTGCTCGTTCTATGTCAGGAAGATGCCAAAGTATTCAAGCACTTGTGAAACAAAAATCAGCACAGTGCGTCTGGACACATTGCATGATCCACAGAGAAGCTTTGGCTTCCAAAGAAATGAGTCTTGGTTTGAATATTGTGTTAACTACGGTTGTAACCATAGTAAATTATATAAAAATGAGACCCCTGAAATCAAGAATCTTTTCCGCACTTTTAAAGACATGGGTGCAGTACATTCAGTGTTTATTTGGGTACAGTACACTCAGTGTCACTATTTTATTGCGAGGCAAGATGGTTATCACGAGGGAAATTTTTGCAACGTGTTTATGAATTAAGAGAAGAAATCGCCGTTTTGCTAGAAGAGGAAAACAGACCGGAAGCTGAGAATTTTCGCGATAGTTTATTTGCGTTGAAATTGAGCTACATGGTCGACATATTCGAGAAATTAAATAACTTGAATCTTCAACTGCTCGGAGCAAATACACATATATATTGATACGAGTGATAAAGTTAATGCTTTTTGTAGGAAATTGGAATTGTGGAGCAGAAATTTAAAGCAAGAAAACTTAACAATGTTTGCAAATTTGAATGATTGTATTAAAACTTACAAGGCTGAAGAACAACATGTAAAAGTTGTTTTTGTAACCATTGAAAATCATTTAGCAATGCTAGCAAAGAATTTTAAAAAGTACTTTCTTGCTGAAGACAAACTGATATCAAGTTACAAGTGGGTGAGGGATCCATTTCAAAATACTCCCGAAGGACTCTCAATCGAAGAGGAAGAAACCTTCATAGACTTCACGGCAAGCGGCGAAACCAAACGACAATTTAGTAATAAATCACTCTTTGAATTTTGGGCAGGAGTGGATGATGAGTTTTCTGCACTAAAAACAAGGGCATTTCGCATTCTACTACCATTTTCAACATCTTACCTTTGTGAAACTGGATTTTCTGTGGTGGCTTCTTTGAAGACAAAATATAGATCTCAGCTAAATATAGAAAAAGAACTGAGAGTGTCTATTTTTAATATTAAACCCTCCTTCGAAAAACTTTGCTCTCAAAGACAGGCCCAAGGAAGACACTAATAATTATTAAATTTGTTTTAATTTAGTAAATTGTTTTAATTTAATAAGTTAATTATTAAATATGTCGAAATGTATTTTGTTTTGTATGTGTGTGTGTGTTCTTTCCTTTCAGTCACTTAATCAATTTTTTTAAATAACATTTTCTCTTGGATATGATCGCGCCCCCCATTAGTGTGCTCGCGCCCCCCTAGGGGGTCGCGCCCCACAGTTTGAGAATCACTGGGGTAGGCAACCATTCACACACAAAGAAAGGACAAAAACAAGAAAGAGAGAGAAACTACATCCATGCCCGAGCCAGGATTCGAACCCAGGTCCCACCCATCTGTAGTCCACTAGACCGCCAACCTGTCTAGTGGTTAACTCAATCACGATAACCACTAGACAGGTTGGGCGGCATTCGATTCTATTAATTTTTATAATAAAATTTTTATGTTAACGTAAGGTACTTTCAAACATTTCACTGCTAACTTCCTGGAATGCAGTTTTTTTAATATTAATAAGTTTAATTGCTACAAACTAAAGTTCCTAATAAATATATTATTATAGCTTTTTTATTGAAAAACATAACGAGATATATAATGATGATATATATTTTTTGAGATATACAATGATGGGTTGTTTGTAATTAAATAATAAGAAAGTAAATACGTATGATGTTTTCAATAGCCTTTAATATAGATACGATTGAATTATTAAAGTTCATAAAATTGTTTTTAAATACTATATTGGTAAGAATTTCTCCCAGCACAGAAAATATAATAAACTATTTATTTCATTTCCTCTTAAGAATAAAGCTAATACATTTCTATCAAGAATAGGTAAAGCCGAAACCCGTTTAGGTTGACCAAAACGTAGGCTCAAACCATATTCCTTATATTGGTAAATGTTCTTAATTTCTATAATTGGTTAATATCATCCTTATTACACATATTAAAGTTAGTACAGTTCAATTTTTGTTGAATATCTGATATATTAGAATAAAATATAAAAAAGTTATTTTTAGTTCTTGAGAAAGTTTTTTTTGAAAAGAAAAATAATGATTAAACATGCATAGTTATTTTTTTGTTTTTAAAGTTCTGAAAATAATAGTAGTCTAGTAATTAGGTTACTTAAAATATCGTTGTAACTATTTTCGGAAAAATATTGATTGATAATCTCTTTGAAATAAAAACAAACGAAAACATTGTGTATTCACACAATGTTTTCGTTTAAAAATTATTTTAAAAATTACATTTAAATATACTTTAAGAATTACTTTAAAAAATTTTAAAATTTCAAAAATTTCTTACAAAACTTTAAAACCAGTTCTTCTTAAACACTAATAAAAGAAATTAAAATCAATGATATCATTTTACAATTTGTAAGCTTCTGATCATATGAAAGATAATGTAAATGCTTTGTTGAAAATTTTTATACTTAAAAGAGTATTTTATTCAAAAGAGTATTTTATTCAAAATACAAAAAAGGAGATGTCTGTTATTTTAAGAGAGAAGTTGTATTATCAAAATATGTATGACTTTCTTCAAGTATTTAAACTTAAATGAAGAAACCGTAACATCTTTACTAAAATAATGTTAGCTGGATATTGTTTTATAATTACATAAATTATTAAATAAATAATTAGAATATTTTTAATATATTACTCTTACTTGCATATTTTTATCTGTAGATTATAAATTAGTTTAAATAGTAAAATGAAAGTAAATGATTAAAAAATAATAGATTTTCTCCTTTAAAAACGTTTTTGCTTTTGAAAGGAATTCAAATGATTGGTAAAATTTTTCCACATGCACAAAAATATGTGAACATAATGGTATTTGAATCTATTTTTGTAATAACATTTATTTCTTCAATTTTTTGAAAATAGTGCATTACGATAACTTGGATATTTGTAATGATACAATAATTATTTTTACGAAATTAAATTACCTTCGCTAATTTGTTATCCCTTTACCATTAAATGTTATAAAGTAGAAAACAGTGGTTATAATAAATAGTAAAACAGAAAATCAGTATTTAATAATAAACCATTGGTATATTATTGGTATTTTATAAATTTAATTTATATGATAGTTTGATTACTACACATTCATACGCATATACACACATACACAAACTAATCATATAACAATAAAACATTTTTATTAGTTTATAGTAGAATCTGACTACTAAAGATATTTAATAGCCTTTTTCTATTTAATAAAGCATACTTTTTTCTAAATAACAATCAAAGGAACATGTAAATATGTTATAAAAAATCTTCATTCTTATTCCACATTCATCAAAAATTAATCAGCGGTACTATTGATATTCAATAACTGTGCTCCTTTTTTTAGAAATCAGATAAAGGGATATTTTTAGCAATGAGATCATATAATTATGAAGTAACTAATATTTGATTAAGCGAAATAATATGATATTCCAAAATTAAGCTTTATTAATGGAGTTTAAGACAGTCAAAGGAATATGATATAGACGAATAATAATCTCTCTCGGAATGATGCATTATTGAGTGAATTACTCCAAATGCTGAATATTATATTACTTAAGTTCTATAATAAACTTATATTTACAGGAGGATTACAGAATATAATAAAAAGAACACATATGAAGCATTGTATTCCTTGCTCATAGACATGAGTTTTATGTGTTAGTTTTTGCTATAAAAATGTGAAAAGAGCTTTTATAAAAAAACTTTTACTAAAATAACTTGTACTCTCAAGTGTGTCTTTAGTAAATTTAGTAAAGATTGTAACAACTAAGCAAATCTTAATTTACTGAAACTGATGAATATATGGTTCGTTACGAAGTAGTAAATAATGTAACGATCAACAATAACACATTTTTTGCGATAATTATAAAAATTGAATGCATAAATATTTAAGTAAATATCTAATCGCTTTACTGCAGATTACTTAGAAAAGTTGACTTACATTCAGCATGGGAATTATGTTTAAATGGATAAACAAATGGAAAATTAGCTGATTATCTCTCAATAAAAGAAGGTTCAGTGAGTTGAGTGACACAATTTCTTCTCAGATATTGGGAATAAAAGAAATTTTCTTGTATTTAAGTAGGAAAATTTATGTTATTCCAATATCTGTAACGAAATAATGTAATTGAAATTTGAAAGACATTGAAATCAGGTTTTATAATAATTATAACAACATTATCAATTCGAAGTAATATAAATATCATTGACTGACTTTCGAGAAAGGAATATTGGTAGCGCCTCTGAAATATAAGAGCTATCATCCATTACAGACCGAGAGATAGTTCCTAGTCTATAGTTACTATAGCTACTTACCTGTTGATACAAATGCTTGTTGTAATTATTATATAGAGGTATATATAAAGTAATTATACTCTATATAATTGACTTTTGATACCTTCCCAAATTATAAATACTATAATATAGCTGCTTAACTTTTGATAAAAGAATGTTCGATATACTGAGTTACGTTATTTCTACATACATATTCAGCAATCATTAGCATATAAGTAATGCGAAATTCTTTTCTTAAGCTAACAATCCTCAAATTAGGCATGCTAAGCTTGATTGTGAAATACTCAATTTTAAATAACAGTATCTATGCTTGAATACAGATTAGGCACAGTTATAAAGTTTGTGATTCCAGCTGCCATCAGTTTCATATCTTTAGAATATACTTAAGAATTGGCAAAGAGTATTGTATTGTTGATGGAGTTGCTCTGAAGCGAATGTTACTACGCGCTTAAAAGAGTGCTTCTTATTGAACGCATCGATGAAAAGTTAATTAGATCTTAACTAAGCTATCAACTTTAAAACTAAGAAAAATCATTTTTTTTCTTGTTCAACTAACTAGTTTCTTTGAGATCTTAGATACATTGATAAATTTGACAATCACTCTTTTCCTGTTAAGTATGTCAGTAAATTATTCTTAGGATCTATTGTAAGATCTTAAGGCTAATAAAATAATTAAACCAATTTTTTCACAGTTAGTTTTGACTTAGTAGCTAAACTTTAAGTACTCTAACTTTTAGTTTCAGAGTTTGTAAATTAAATTTCTCTGTCAACAAAACCCATCTGGTGAAAGTATACAAGCGAGTGTGAATTAAAAACTTTTAGATTCAATGTAGTGGTTAAATAATAAAAGAAATATAATTTGATAGTTAAACAATAAGTATAATAAATATCATATTTTTAATAAATATCATAAATATAAAAATTATTCTGAGAGTATAAAAGGGATTTCATCATATTTAATTTTTATTAATATAAACCACAATTTTCTTTGTGTATGAAAAAGGAAAGATCCATATTTAATTAATGTAATTTGATAAAGAATCATTTTATGTTTCTGACAAAGAAATCACTAAATTAAGAAGCATCAATAATTGTTGGATAATATTTGTGAAAATACAAAACAAAATGAAAAGAATTTATTAAATTTAAATATAAAAAAAAATTATAATACTAATCTTATGTTCTTTCTACTTTTAACACGATTTTAAAAACAGAATTTTGATAACCAATGTATTTTCTATAATGTTTCAAACATTAAAACAGGTTGTGCATTCTTGAAAATACATCGTTTATACATGTTAGATTTATACAATTCAATATCAGTTATTGGATTCAACGTTCTACAAACAGTATTGGCATAAATGAGATACTATATTCTTTTAAAAGTGAAGTAGTATACATATAGTATATTATTTATACATAGCTAATAAAAAGAAATAAGAATAAAAGAAGAAAGATAAAAAAAATTAAAAAGATATAATTATGGAAGATAACTAAAAACAATTGAAATATTTATTTAGACATTTCTCAGAAAAAAATAAAATTTGGAAATTTGGAAGTCCATGTTAATTTGTATAATTATTTTAAAATTTCAGTAATATATCCATTTTTAATTAAATAATTATGTATGAAACCAATATAATAATAATTGTGTCTCTTTTTTTCCATATATTTACTCGTAGACTCAAAATATTTTCTTTTATTTCAAATGTATAATAAAAGTGATTTACTATATTCAGTTGTACCCATTCATATCTAACAACAAAAATTGCTTGATTATCACATTTTTAAATTTTTTTTGAGAATTTTAATATTTGAAAGAAAACATAAGTATCAGTGTTCATCACCAAATATCGCACTATGTCTAAAAAGAATAAAGTCGAAGAAATGTCTTTAAAAAGAGAATATTTAAAAAAATACAAATAAAATATTCTAAAAGTATTTAATGTGTGGATGTTTTTCGAGAGGACGTGTTTTAATTTTTTTTGATTTAACTAACTTTGAAAAAATTGTGATGCTATACTTTTCCATGCAATACACATTTTCTTCTTTACGTTTTTTTATGACTATATTTAAGACAATATAGAAGTATAGGAATAAGGTTTTAAGAATCAGAACTATATTTAAAAATATACCGTTGTTAAATAAGAAAAAAAAATAAACAACTTTCAAAATTATCAAATTAGAAACTATTCTAGTTTAAAGTCTGTATAAAAATAGTTAAGTTTAATTGCTTAAAAGGTTCTGTTGATAAGAACTTTTTTTCCTATTTTTATATGAAATAATTAATTCTTTATTTTTGTTTTGGTTAGTGCATTCGTGTTTTGGTTAGAATTTTTGAAATCATTTAAAATATGAAAGTGGTGTTCCAATTTTTTTGGTATTTAAAAAAGCTGCAATTTTAGCTAAGTATACACCCTATTCATTGCTGTTTACTCCACAATGTCTTTCGAAGTATTTTTATGTATTGGATGATTTATAACAAGGAAAATTTATTTGAAAAACCCTACTACATTACTTTCAATAATTACAAATTAGGGTTATTTTTACATGGGGCACAATCATTCCTAAGTGAAAATATAAATAACTGTCCTGTCAATATAATTCACTAATTAATTATAATTGAATAGAAAGCACTTTATTAATTATTGAATTCTTCCGTCAGATGTTCATTAAAATTATTAATTTTTTTGTGTGCTTAGATTCTTTGTGCGCTTCTTGAAAAAAATTAATTAGTTAGATAATGTATATATATGTGTGTTTGGATAAAAAAAAATGTACATTTCTGTTGATCGGAGATAATGTCATTTGATATTTTTTTAGTTAAAAATGCTACTGATCATTTTCGTAGCCTATTTGAGGTAAGTTTGTTTAAAATCCTAGTAAATCAAACTTAAAAATTTTTCGAATACCATCGGAAATAAAATATTTATGAAAAAGTATGACTTTTTGTAGTAAATAAATTCATGTCAATGAAAAATTGAAAATGATGTGTTGAATTACGTACGCAATTTAAGACTAAAAATATAATTTTAATATAATTTATTTTTCTATAAATTTATTTAATGAAAGGTTCTTCAAATGCTAACTTTGAAATAAAATAAAAACCCAATCAGCCAGTTAAGAAACAGACTTGAATGAAAAGAAATTGCTGAAAATAATTTCCGATTTTTGAAGAGCATTAAAATGGAAAGCAGGAAGAATACAATTAAATTTTCACTACTCATCAAACATTTCATTAATAAATTTCAGGAATTTCGTGAAATGCAAAATTCTTTAGAGCTAAAAGCTTCTGAATTCTCTTTATAATTAAGTTTAAGTATTCATATGCTATTTAAATTCATTGCAATTTAACAAACTTTTAATCTTTTCATAGAATGGCGTAATCTAATCACAAGTTATTGTAATAAGTTTTGAAATCAAAATGGTCAATCTTATAAGATAATTAAAATAGTTAAAAATAGTTTCTAAAAAGAAAAATTTTATTCATGCCTGTTTTATTTCTACAAAATCAATTGTGAATATTTTACTCCCAGTCAAATGTGATTATTGGATTTTTATGCAATAACTTTAATAGTAAAAATTAAATATATCCATTTATGACAGCCTTTTAAATCCCATGATTATATTTCGAAACTTCTTAATTTAATGAAAACTACTTCAGACAATGTCTTCGGGACATTTTAATGAAAAATCATAACGTAGGTGTTAGAAATTAAACACATATTAAAATATATTTGGTTTATTCAAGAAAATATATTCTTACAAGATTATATATTTAGCGAATTATTTTAATGGTTTAATAGATATCTGTTTAATAATAAAATTAAAATTTTTACAAGGTAATATATTTTTGCTCGTACATGGTAGAAATATAAGTATAATTAACAAGAAATATAATAATTATAAGTGTAATTAATAGTTTTATTTATTAATTGCTAAATGTGAAATGTTTTGGAATCAAATTTACCTTAAATTTGATAATAATTCTTTCCCAATGTAGAATGAATATCCAGTTATTTATTAATAGAAATTAATACTATTTGGTATGAATTGTATTTAAATAAAACTAATCAAATTTAAATGTTCTGTGCTTTTATATTTATGAATTTGTCATAAATATAAATTTAACAAAATTAAACAATGATAGACAACATTAAATTATTTATAGTATAAGACCTTATGAGACGAAATAAGCATGTTATTATGTTTTTAAATTAATTAACAATAGTGGTATAAATTGTTATTTAAATTATAATCAATATCAAATAATCAAAATATATTTTTATAATCAATTTAATAATGTATATGTGTCCAATGATCATAAAGATTAGATTGTATAAAAATATAAATACAGTTTGTTAAAATAATAAATCGTTTCAGTTTTTGTGCCTTTTTTATATCAATCTGAATATTTATTTAGAGTATAAATTTAATCTCAATCATTGATTATCAATTATGATTGTGGAAGAGAAAATGATATTCCAAATTATCTGTAACATTAGATAGAATCTTAATATTTAAATAGTGAATGAAATTTTATAAAATAGTATAAATTACAATTGTTACTAAATTATTAAAATTGTTTCCTAATCCTATTTGGGAAATAGAAACAGTTTAATATTTTATGAAGAATTTTACTACTTAAATTTAAATATTTGCATTCTTTTGATTTTAAAATAAAACAAATTTATTTAATAAATTTTCAAAAAAAAAAAATCATATTTATTAATTATTAAGAATAGAACATTTGAAAACTTTTGGAATATTTTTTTAAGCAAATAATTCGTTAAGCGTAAGAAAATGTGGATATCAATGTTTCAGCTAAAAAAGAAATCTTTTATGTATTAGTTACTTATAACGAATGTCCAGTATAACATTAATTGTTATGAGATTTAACGTGATTGAAATATTTTAATCAAGATTGTTTCTGTATAAATTTGTGATTTTTATTAATGAATTTCTCACGTGATCTTTAAAAATGCTTATAAAATATTTTTTAAAAAAGAAAGCTAATTTATTTTAATAGAAAAATAAATTATATTATTGGTATGTGCTTATTTTTTATTATTCTAAATGGATATTGCTTAAGATTATATTTTTGATATTAGAATTATCATAAGTATTAAAATGAAAAATAAAGCAGTAACATCAATTTTTATCAAAAAAGATATTTCAATCAAAAAATCACGATAAACATTTTTAAAATTGTTATTAAAACATGTTTTCAATCATTATTGATCTAGATGAACATTTTAATTGTTGAAAGTAAATGTATTTTGAATATTTTAAATTTAAATTTTAAAAGCTTAAATAAATTTTTTCTCTATATTAGCAATTTAAATTTTTTTTAAGTATATAATGTTATGTATTTTTAATAATTAATTTTTTTTTCACTTCTTATGTTCATTGTAAAAATCTTATATCTTTTTTTCTTTTTTGATGATATACAACTTTGTATGATTATTTTTTTAGATAAATTAAGTAATTGAGATTAATAATTTAAGGTTTAACACATTATTTTACAAAGTATTTTGTTTTTTTTTCATACATTAAATTATATAACAATTTTAAACGAATAAATTCTCTTTAGAAATTCAAAATAAATTTATTTATTATTTATACTAATGTTTTTATTTTCAAAAATACATATTTTACTAAAGTGAAAATCTAGAACATAATACATATTTAAATTCATAACAATAATAATACTGCATCATTGTTAACAGTTAATAATATTATTAACATTTAATACTTATAAACTTTAATCATAATGACTTTAAGTAAATAATAATAGTAATGTATTAAAATAATTACATGATAAAAATGGTTTTTTTTTAAAATTTTCAAAATACCATTAGAGTTACATATATGTTTACTGTATTATAATATATAGAAAGATTGCATGATAAATTTTTAAAAATAATTATATTCTTTCAAATAAAATATTTAGTTTCAAAATTGTTATAAATTATTAATTTTTCCACAAAAATATGTAACTTTAACTTCTGCTTTCAAAAGATTATATTTCTTTTTATTTCGTATTACATACCTTAATAATGGAATTTTAAAAAATGCTTATCTCTTTATATATTTGAATTCAAAATTTTTTATTTAAATCACAAGATATTAGATCTAGCATTTTAGTATATTGACTTTTAGTTGAGAGCATCCAGAAAATTCTGGAAATTTAAAAAGTTTATAAATTTCTGCACTAACAAGAATAAAAATTATTTCTTAATCTAAGAATACAATGTTATAAAAATCATTCACATTATGTTTAAAAAATTTAGAATTTTTTTAATTATTGGACGAATAAGATATTTAAAATCTAATATTTCTTAAAATACCCTTCTTCATAAAAAAATTACATCTTCTATATGAATAACAAATGACAAAAATGAGCTATTTGGGTGTTTTTAATTTTTGAACTAGGATAATAAATGTACTTTCTAAAAATAAAGTATTTTATTTCTTAATCATTCTTATTTAGTGCCTTTTATAATTTTAAGACAAACAACTTTCATCTGGAGGGATTTAGATAAAATATTATTTTAAAGTTTTTAAAAGATAAGATTTTATTTCTTAGAAAAAAAAGTAACAATTTCAAGCTAAGTGGATAGAGAGTTGCTTTCCAAGGTTCTCTTGCAAAAAATACAATTTATTGGTCACACAAAAATGAATATCAAATGGAAAAATTAAGAAATATGCCAAGTTAAACCCTTTTTCTCTGTCGTTGTATTGATATCGAATTAAATTTTTACGTTAAAGGTTACGAATTGATCTAAGATAATATAGGTAGTTAAAGGTGCAAATGGGATAACATGGGGTCATGTTGTCCGACATAATTTTCTCTGTAAAAAATCAGGGAGTATGATCAGAAGATAATCACCATTATTCGTAGAATATTTATTACATTCATATGATCAATGAGTGAAGTGTTTCCTAACATGAATTTGTATTATCTTAAGAAAATTATGTTTTGGTTAAAATTTCGTAGACGAGTGATAAAATTTTAATTAAGAATCAACATTTTAAGGAATATTATTAAGATTATATATTTTTATATAAAATTCCGAAACATTTTGGTGATTTGATTGTTTTTCTTATTTTCATACAAAATAATTTCGTGACTTGACAAAATAATTTGGTGACTTATTGTAAATTTGTGATGTTAAATATGCTAATTTAATGTTCACACCAGACATTATTAATTTCTAGATTGCATTTAATGATTAGAGCCATCGAAATAGTTTTTCTTTTCTTTTCAGTAAAAAATTTCGTAAAATTAAACAATGTGTATTGCTGAATGTTTCCATATTTTATAATAAATTATATTTTATATTAAAATTTGCTTATATTAAATATTACAAGGCTGTTTTTAGTAAATTTTAAATCACATTTTTCATTTATAACTTTAATTAAAATTTTTCAAACATAAATTGGCTTAAAATAAATTGATTTGTAATGTAAATTGGCTAACGTTTTGTGTGCTTTGAATTATGTTAACACATTAACATATTATGTAATATAAGCACGTGATATATTTCTCATTCTATTATAATTTATTTTTATTAAATTGAAAAATAATTACACAGATACTACAAAAGAATTAAATGTTATCTTTTATTTTCCCATTTCAAATTATTTCTTCACTTAGTTTTAAATATGTCAAAAAATGCATTTTGCGGAAAAAGATTAAATACGCTTTTTGATTTATTTTGATCACAAAAACATAATCCCATGATTACAATTTGAAATGAATTTGTAAAATAAATTGAAAAATGAGATGTTAAAGAATATAATTTTCATTATTTGCATAAAAAAATGTAATTTAATCTGGGAAACAAAAAATATTTTTTAAAATTATATTTGTTAAACTGAATTTTTTAAAATAACAAGTCAAAAATAAAGATATAAATATTAAGAAGAAGAGAAATTTAAATTGACTTAAGTTTAGTGCCTTGTTACAATCTTAATACATCTCGTATGCGTATAGTTAAAATTATTTTGTGAGCAATAAATTGTCCAGCTTTAGAATTCATAATTTCTGATGTTGGACAGTTTAAAGAGCAAAAAAAAGCAGAATTTTGAATAAAATAGATGGAAAATGTCATTTATTTCAACTTATTTTATTTTTAGTTAATGAATGCAGATTATTATAAATAATGAATATGCATTTAATCATTATATAAATTTAACTAGTAAAGTAGAAGTAATTATCCGTCAAGCTTGAAAATCAGAGGTGGTAGGAAAGTGATCACTTTGAATACACAACATCTAACCTAATTACTCATGAAAGCTTCAAAATTAAGTTTGAAAAAAATTTAAAATCCAATAATTTAAAATTATAAATCGTTTCATTAAAAAAATTTGCAGAAACATTTTATTTTGATTTTCATAAATAAAAATAGAGAAAAGAATATAAATAAGTTTTCAGACATAAGAAATATATAAATCAGCAATGTAAATTTATAGCATCTATATTACATTTAATATAATTGGAGGTTGGCTCTAAAAAGTCATTTTTAGCTCATGAAGGCTGTATGTAATAAAACCTGCAATTTTAAATAGATAACTGACAGCTGCAGGCTTTGCAAACTCCTGTAGAGGGAATCGAATCCATGAACTGCGGGATTAAAATCCAAAGAAAACATCAAGCAATCAGCTACAAGATCTACTACTTCAAACTAAATGAAAACGTGAAGTTTGTAATTGATGCAGCAGAGAAATAAATAGGATTTTATAAATCAAAGCAAGAACTTTTAAAAGAAATTACTGTTAAAGGGAAGATGTTCCAGTTTAAGTACTAAAAAATACGAAACAAAGAAATTGAAACTAGCAAAATTCAAAACCATAAAGAACACAGAAATATAAAATAGTTTATAGTAAAAATATCTAGTTTTGAACTGAAACAGACTCATTTAGATCAAAATTAAAACTAAAATAATTTTTTTTAAATCCAAAAACAAAGTTATTGCATTTGAGATAATGAGTTTTGATAAACTATTTTTATTTTAATTGCATTATTTGCTAACTAAATTATCTAAAATAACTAACAGAACCCGTTGATATTATAAAGCACATTAAATATTTGCAAAATTACTAAATTTAGTTGAATAAATTATTTTGTATCATAGTATCTTTTCATTTATCACATGCTGGCTTCAAAGTAAATAACTAAAAATATTTTATCGTATTGTGATTTCTTCCGTTTTTAAAATTTTTATTTTGAATCCTTGATTTTAAAGGAAACAATTTATAAAATGTT
>JAPDSC010105851.1:0-17181 GCA_026290005.1 Latrodectus geometricus | reverse complement strand
GTTTTAATTTCTTTTTGCAAGAGAAAACGACAAGGGAAAGGTTTTCAAGAGTTTTATATTCTGGATAATTGTTTATTTTCTGTAAAGAGAGATTGAGGTTTGTATCCTCTTGGATAATTGTAGCACCTTGTATATATATGATCAAACCTTCGAAGTAAAGATTTCAAATTCGATTTACGCATTGTTGAATAACGTATGTGGATGCTATATATCTTTTTATTGCTATACATTGTCAGAATGAATATTTATTGTTTTCAGGATTTTCTTTCTTGTGAACCAGGAACATGACTAACAATCTATCAAAAGTTTTTTTCCCCCTAGAACGCATTTAGTGCTGGATATTTCTAATTCCTTCCAACGGACTTCAGCTATTAGGCTATTCGGTGCACTTAACATAGATTAATTTGTATTTACTATAATATTTCACAAAGATGAAAAGTTTTCGTCAAATGTCTCTACCAATACAGTCCTTTCTACTATCTTCTTAAATTAATTATCTCTTATTAAAGTGTTATAACTCTTCGATTCCCCGATTCCCACACTGTTTCTTTTCAGCAAATGGATGGGAATGTTCCACAAACATTTCCAGTAATTAATGGATATCTCACTAATTGTAGAAGAAAAAAATCTGCTATATATCTCCCACAAGAAAGAAACTTTAAAATATGTTAAAATCTTACCAGATTTAATTATTAATCTAAAACAAATATTTTCATTAACGAAATTATCGAGGAAAATAAAATATTAACTCGATGTTATTTCTTAACTAAGATGAAACCAGCATATATGCTGTTTTTGAACACTTTATGATATCAAATAGCTACATGTTAGTTGCGTGTGAATCTAATTATTTTTTAATTTCTTAGCCTAACAATATTGTTCATGTGTGAGATTACAGACATCAATAAAAAGTTTTTTGGAAAAGAAATCAAAAGAACTGTAGATTAGCTTCTTGATTTAAAGACCATCAATAAAAGTGCTAAATGGACTAAATTCAAATAAATAAGTTAATAAAAAATTGTATTTTAAAAAGAAACATTTTTATTCTAATTTAATGAGACATTAAGTATCCATTTTTCCTAATGTAATGATTTACTATTCTCATAGTATTTATGATTCAAAACTTTACTAAAATGAATTTAAATAAATATTTACAGAGTTAAAATATATTTTCGAATAAAAATGGAGATTGAAGTTGCTTATGAAGTTTTTGTTAAGTGGGAATGGGAGATCATTTTTATATTGAGAATGGTAATGGGAGAAGTTTTAAATTATAAGAATCCAAAGTTATTAGATATTAATAGATGAATGCATGTATTTTAAAACAAAGATGAAATTCCTAATAGAATATGTTTTGAAATTATACATGATATAATATTAATAATCAATCTCTTATAAGCTATTAAAATTTCCATTTTTCTGGGAGATTTTCTTTCTTTGTCTTAAGAAACATGGACTTCTTACAAGATATGCATCGAAAAGTCCACTCTGCTATCATCCTACTCGGATATCATGGCGCCAACAGAAGCAAGACGACTCTGCTTCCCAAGGATGTTGTGTTTCCTCAATTCCGCAAAATGCACGATCGTCACATTGGTTGTTTGTGCAACTAAAAATAAGTAGGTAAGCTAACGGTGTGTGTATGCCTTTCATTAGCCTGAGCAAATAGCATCACTGCTTGATGCATTCAAAGAATTCGAAATGCGTTTTCGAGAATAAGAAAAAAAACTATTGAATGTTTTATTTTCATGTGAGCACGAATGGGAATTGTGCAATATTGAGCACAACAGCTCGATTCGTGAGCAAACAAATGCTTCTTCTATCGACTTGGTAAATGATGATGTCAAATGAAAGTTGAAATCATACGAACATAATTCTAAAAAAAATATTTTAGATGTGGTCTAACTTTATTAATTTTAAATAGATTATGGTAAAATTAGCTTGCATAAAGTAAAATTGTACTAAATTGATGACTATAGCTTGTATCTCTATTAACAATTAAAAGATGGTGTGTACATTATGAATTCTATATAAAACATGTTATGAAGACAATGTGAGATATATTTTAAAATGCTTCAGATGAAAATGTCTATTTTATAAATTTTCATGTCATCACAGATGTGAATCGTGCAGTATATCGTTGGTTTGCACAATTTCCAATCGTACTGGCATGAAAATCCAGTTGAAAGTTCGAAACTTATATTGGTTCAAATATTTCCCAACCCTTCCATCGTAACTCAAAATATCATTGGTTGGATTTCGGATTACAATGAATTAAAGAGCATAGGTCTGATCAATATAATAGTTATGGACTGAATTCTAGTTAAGGTCTTGGTATTCAGTCACCAAATTTTTTTATCAATCGAGTTTGTATTTATCGGAAAAGAACGTAAAAACAAATATGACCAGACCAATTGGAATATGATTCAAAATTAATATTAGATTCAAGTATTAAAATTAAAATTTAAGATAAATTTAGATTTTTATATGGATAAAAATTAAGTAAAATGTTTAGTGAAATAAAAAAATTATATTTTGACTTTAAATAAATAAGTAACTTAACAAAGGATTTGTTTTTAATATCATTGAACTAGTATAATTTTTCACAATAATAAGATATAAAATATTGAATATTAATTGATTAAAGGGTAACATTTGCACTGTAGATGAAATTATATTTGAAAATTGATATGCAGTTTTAGTAGTTTTTTCGAATAAAGAAAATCGATTTTATAATTGACAATATTGGTGAAGTATTTTATCATTTGAATACATTTTACTCAGAAATAAAATGTATGGCAACAGAAAGAAAAAAAAAGAATACATTGTTTAATTCGAAATATGTGTTTTATTTAGAATTAAGAAATAAAAATTATTAGTAAATTTGAATAAGATATGTGAAAATTAAGGAGGCATACAAATTTAGATTGATCGATGTAATTTTATTAAATATTTTGGAAAATAAAAAAGAATTTCTTATTTTATATGGTTAAAAGTAAACAATGTTTGCACCACAAAATGAAAAATAAATGTAAATTATATTTCAACTTTAGTTTACAGTAAATTTCTTAAAAAGCAATACGCAATCCCCAATAATTCTCTTTTTTATGAGATTCAAATTTTTCAATATTCAAAATATTTCTCAATTATCTTTCATAATTTTAAATTTCTAGTTATAATCTCAAAAAGTGGAATTAAAGGCATGGAAGTAGGGTTTGATATGTGATATAATATCATATTTATCTTACCTTTGGAAATCTTATTAAGGGAATTTTCTTTCAAATAGGCAAATTAATATTTATTCAATCAGTGCACGTTGAAAATATGAATTTTATAAATAAACAAGTATATGTTGAAAATAAAAATTTATGTATTTTATACATAAAGTTAGGAATGTGTATTAAATAAATAAAATTCTAAATGTGAAGTTAATACTACTATAAGATTAACTATATAGCAAATTATAAATGGAGATTAAATTAAGATTTGAAATATATTATAAGTTTAAAAAAATATTTTAAACTATTCTATTTTTGATAAGCCTTAATTTTATCGAAAAAATTGAAATGTAAATTGATGAAAAAAATTCAAGAATAGGAAATCTAACTATATGTAATGAAAATGAAATTTCAAAACAATAGTATGAATAAATTAATTCAATTTTTTTATCTAATTATGAATTGAGGCAATTTTTGAGAACATATATGCATTTATGTTAATCAAATGTTTTAATGTAAATATTAAATAATTTTTTATTGTAATAAATGAACTCTCTTACTCCTTAAAATATTCAAAATATTGGATTGTCCTGAAAGTTTATGCCGATATTTTAGGACAATTAAAACAAAGCTCATATAAATATTGATATACAATTATTAAATTATGTAGGTACCATTCTGCTCCACAAACTTTCTCCATCTTTCGTGTAGCTTGAGAATTCTGTCCTTCCAGAATATCTCAGATTTCTCCAAATGGGTTTCGATCTCAACCAAAGAGTCGAAATTTTTCCCACTAAGGACGAAACACACACGAAATTCTTCATCCAGCATCCTCGCCATAAACAGCGCATATCTTATTTATCACTTGTGTGGCGTTTTTGCCCTTGCGGAAAAAGAAAAGCATTAAATGCCTATAATGCCCTTTATACCTCCATATTCTAAGGCGTAGAAAACTGATAAAAATTAACGAATCGTAACCAAACTTTTTTCCAAACATGGCTGAAGCTATCTCTTTTAGAATATGTACACATGTCATTTGTTTTCAATAATTGTAATATATTCAGCCAGGTCTTACACTACTTACCAAAAATCAGCACGAACTTTCCAAACAATCCAATACTAAATATTCATTGTTTATATTATAATGTAAGAATTCCAAATATAGAAAGATTCATAGAAATGTTAACGATTTACATTGTTATATAAAATTGCTTCTAGTAAATGTGGCACACACAATTGAAATTCTAGCTAAACTGCTCGTTTTAAGAAAATAATCAAAAGTGCTGAAATTTCCATAATTTTAAATAACTTATTCATGAGTTATTTATATTTGTAGAAAGAATAGTTATTGGATTTTAGTGAATTTATAATCCCGTGTGTATAAAATTAGAAAAAAACTTATTGATTTCTGTTCAAAAAAATTATTTTTTAGACTAAGTTAATATATTACTGATGGTATAGTCCAACTAAACAAAAGAATAATAAATTTCTCCTGTAATTGTCAAGAGATTTAGAATCATCTTTATGAAGGATTTTTCAGAGATTTTTCTAAAAATAAATAGACAGCAGCACATTATAAATTACAGATAGTTTCTGCAGTAGTAAATGCGTCTGATTTGAATAACACAGGAAAAGACGTAAATGAATACTTCTATGAAGTCTAAAAAATTAATACAGTCAAAAGAGTTTGTAAAAGTTTATTGCTAAGATTGGATTTTGATATTTTTGTAAAATTATCTGAATATAAAATACGCTTCACTATTTATGATTGGAAATACAAAGATTATGGATTAATAAATAATAAATACATTTTATGACATGCCGAAAAAGAGTTTAAACTTTATAAAGTTTATTACAAATTTAGATATAAATTTTACAAAGCAATTGTAATGTTTATGAAATATTTTGAAAAGTTTATAAACTGTAAATTTAAACTAATATTTTATTTCTTACAAATGACAAACCTAACTGTTTATCAGATAAAGGATTTCCCGGAAAAAATAGTGGCATTCAAGCAATCAAATGCATTTGACAATTTGCAGAAATTTTCCCATCCCATTCATTTTCTATTATTTTGAAGATTTTAAAATGTCTATCTGAGTTTCATGAAAATAGATATTTAGAATCTTAAATGTTGTATTTAATATATAAAATTTCTTATCGAATTGAATGTTGCCTTTTTATGCGTGTTTCCTTTTTTACATTGCCTTTTTATAGGTGTTTCAGATAAAAGACAGAAAAATAAAGTTTAGTTGATATTTTATTACTTAAATTATAATGCTAAATTTTACTCAATTAGAAACTCAAAGCTTTTTACGTTTTCAAAAATAAAACGTTATAAGGATATTTATTTTTGATTTAACGTTTAATGTCGTAAGTATGAACTTATTTCTAGAATATTTACCTAATTATTTAAGAGCTGTATAGTGCTATCGTGATCTACTTTTTATCACGCTAGCAGTTTAATATGTTACACTTATTTAGAGACCAGTAAACAAGTTTAAACTATCTACACATGCAAATATGACTTCAGCCTAGAAAAATTGAAGATTTTAATAAAATATAGGTGGGGGAAGGGATACTCTCTATTTATATATGAAAATAATTTTCATTTTGTAACAAATCCTTACATTGAAATATCATAAGGTATTATTATACCCGTCTAGGAATATTTATCTTACACATAATTTTTCAAACATTGTCAGTTTAAAGAGCCAGTTTGAAAAGAGCTCTTAAGCTCTTAGAATTACGAGAAAAACATTTATAAGTGAATTACAAGAGAGACTTTGTAATATACTCAAAGATAAATAATGCAAGGATTTCATTAATAAATAATAAAGAATTTTTTAAAAAATATGTCAATAATTAATACGTTTTTGTTATAAATGGTGCAACCACACATGTAATAAGTGTAGGAAACGATATCAAATTTACTTTTAAATTAATTATTAAAAGTTGTTATTATGTTTGCTGTTATCAATAATTAACAGATTTATTCAAAAATTTATGCATAACAATAAACAGGCAGTAAAATGCGAATGATCTTTTAATAAAAAGGAATTGGAAAATCTGTTAAAGAAATGTAATTTTCAAAAAATTTTTTTTAAAACTCTAGTTTTTTATTTTTCCAATTATCATATCAAAATTATTTTCAAAATATTTAAATTCATCCCAGTCAAAATATTTATTTAGTTTGAGATCTTCTTATAAAATTATTGTTCAAGTTTCCTCTTGCTTAAAGTCACGAAGTGATTAAGTAGAAACTTAATTTTTCATACCAAGAATCTTACACGCTATTAATAATGGAATGTCTAATGTTCGATCCAATATTTGATAAGGAATCGGAAGATGAATGTTACCTTTCTATTTTCCGCAGGCATAAAAATAATAGCATGTAAAACCTAATCACGACAGTTCATGTTTCTGCTGGCAGTCTCCTAAAGTTAATGTGTGTTTTGCTTTAATATTTATTAGTAGGCTAAGCAACTGGTAGCTAATTAGAAGAATTTTGAATTTCTTTTCGTACCATACGTGAATGCAGCGCCCTCTCTAAAAAAATTCCCGAAGGTAATATACTCTGGATGTAAAAAATACCTTCTGTTATTAGCTTATTCTCTCTCCTTGCCGAATGTTATACTAGCCTAGAGGTTGGACAACTGTGTTCGGAATGGACGCTTCTTGATTCGATTTTTGTTTTTATTGACAACAAAGAATTATATCATTAATAATTAATAATAGCCTTTTAAAGTTTTTTAGCTTACGACTTATGAATGTAGCCCAGGATCTGTAAAAATTCTCTCGAAAAACATTTATAAGCTATTTATACTTAAAAGCTCTGCAGCAATTTTCAGCTTCTTGATTATCTATTGATGATATTAATATAAAATGTTATTTCCCAAGCCAGTTTTTTTATATTTCCAAAATCGAAGAAGATTTAGAAATGAAGCAGAAATTTGTCACGATACATTTCATCAAGACACCGCAGGAGAAAAGCTTTAAATCTGGGTGCAATTTTTAAATTCACAACTGATTTACGTAGTACGTATTCACTTTGATATGTACTCCAAAACCTCAGGGGAAAAAAATTAATCACAAATCTTAACTTGAATCCAACCAAAACCTTGTAATCTAAATGTATATAGAGCAGAATACTTGTGTTGAAATTGTACCACAAACACCCTGCAGGAAAAGTAATATTCTTCGACATTCGCTTCAAGACATGTTCTCCCTAACGACTTAGCGAAACTTTTCTAAATGAGAACCACCCAGTCATTTATTCATGGGCCTTTTGTCGTTTCCACAACTGGACCGGCATAGATTTGTGCCCTAAACTTCTTTCCTCCCTGCCCATAGAAGAGTTAGGTCTGAGAAAGTCTCTCATAAAATATCAAAAGAATAGGATCAGAAAATCAGTCAGCAAAGGGAGAGAAAGAGTCGTCACCGATTATGAAAAGCTTCACCTGCTATGATAAATGAAAGACACTCGAGTGGGTGTGTCCGTAGCACGTGCCACTCTGACGTCACGATCGAGGTACACGCCCTTCCTCTAGGGAAGACTGTTCCTGAAATTCCAGTATACATACATACATGGAAGAATATCAGATTCCTAACGAGATGGGTTGAAGCCGGTGCTCGAATCACTGCCTAGATTCAAACCGGTGGTCAGACTTGATTTGAGCGTCGGTGTCCCTGATCACGAAGCCGCTTTCAATCTTCGACGAACACTAGAAGGTAAACTTTACTGATATTCCAATTTTGTTGTAATTATATTCTAAATTTTAAAAGGTTCCTTTGTTTAAACATGTTAAGACAAGTCTTAATTCATATATCTTAACAGCTATTTCAATTTATTTTCAACTTTATAAATAGTAAATAAAATTTAAAGAATGTATTATATGAAATTACAATTAAAGTGATTTTTATGAACTACTGAACATTTTAGCTTACTACACTATCTCTGGATTTGGAGTGCTTATTCTACTCAATTCAGTTTACTACTAATGCTAATTATTAATACAACTTAGCAATACTGAGACCTATGTTTTTAATTAGTTATATTCATATTTAAATTTTTAAGAACTAATAAAATAGAACTTAGTGAAAAATAGTTTTTCATACCACCATAACTTAGGTAGTATTTATTGCATTTCCTATCACATACATTTTGTTCACAAATAAATAATTGAAATAAAGCATTTTAATATCTTTCTTGAACATTGATAGAAATTAAAGATGTTTTAAAACGTATATCCACTTGAGAAAACTTGGATTTGCAAGACTGATTTACGAAAATAAAGATTTTTAAAAAAATCTTTATTAGATTTTATATTTAATATATTTAATAATTCATTAAATTTTCGCTATCTTGAAAACTTATAGAGTATAACTGATCTATGCTTAATAATATTCTTATATCAAAATACTTTGCATACTAATGGGGTAAAATACTGGACATACTTTTTCTATATAGTAATTAAACTAATTTATCACTTTGCAGGATATTTTTATAAAATAATATTGAATGTAATTTTACGCAAAAAATAAGAATTAATTGTATTAGAATTTAAAAAATAAATAAATATAGTATTAGGAATAATTTTACTTTTAGTGAAATTTTATGCTTTAAAAATTCAGAAAATTAAATTATAAATTGTATTAATTTATGAGAATGTTTTATAATATTAATATTTTTGTTCCATATAAAATTTATTTTTGCTTATTACTTAGTTCTTATTATCATCAATATCGATATTACTATAAATTTTCTTTATGTTAGATTTATTATTACTTTATTTATATTAAAAGATATTTCAAACAAAAAGTAATAAATTATTTTTTTTATTCTTATAAAAAATTATTTGTAATGAAATCACCACAGTTCAGTAAAATGTGAATATTTTAAATAATTAATTATAAATACTTTGTTAAATACCATTAAACCTTTTCAAGCTCGAGAATGTACTTTGACTTTTACAATTATCTGTCAAGTTAATGATTTTTTAAGTTTTTTATAACTCTAATTCCATATTAGTTTTTTTGACGATTTTAATCTTTTTGTAATGTTAGTTGTCTGAAGCAAGAATAATTAAGGATCCACTGGGAATAAGATACGCCTTTCAATATCCCCATCCATTTTAACATTTGTTAGGTAATTAGTTTCGATTTTTAAGTATGGATTATTACTGTTAGAATACTCAAATGAGAAAATGAAAAATTGTATTTCCTGACGGATTCTTAATTGCAAGTAAAAATATTTTCAAATGAAATATGTCCTTCTATTTAGATACCAAAAATTTTTAATTGCATTTAAAGTTTTGAATTTAGCAATGAAATATTCTAGTCATAAAATATTTTTTTTTCTGTTTTATATAAAAAATATGATGTCTTAAAAATTGAAAAAAAGTTCTTAAGAATTCTATTTTGTTGTCTATATTATTAATGATGCTTATAAATTAATTTAAAAAGTTTTAAATTGGATTAACTGAAAAAAATCAATTTTCTGTTAAGCCTAAAATTATAACAGTGTTTTTCCCCCCCTTTTTTTTGCTATTCATTGAATTTTATTCAATTAGATACACTTATATAACGATACATTTAATAGAAAGAATAATGAAAAATTCTGCATTGTGAATAATTCCTTGATTTTTTTTGACATTCTACACCATCCCTTATGTACTTTTAGTACATAAGGTTTGATTCATTTGGTCCCTACATTTTAAAGACAGCTTTGGACGACTAGAAATATTCATAACCACAGTGTGAATTAATACCACGAACATTTGAACTGAACATAGAATTATTACTATTCAGCTGCTAGATTGGTTTATTATGACGTGTGTGATTAATCAAATAGGAATCAATAAATACTGATTCTGAAAATTGACGTAATTTGGAAATGATCACATGATTAATAACCAAATTAAAACAAATTTTTATGAATGTAATCTTTACTAAATTTAAAATTTACTTATATTTGTATTATTTTTATCAATGTTTTGTTATTTCTGGCACTTTAACTCTTTTAATACTACAAAAGACAGAGCTTATAACATCTTATGTAGTAGGGTACCCAATAAGTGTGATACTAATAGTTGAGTTCTCAAAATTTAGAAGTAGGAATCAAGCAAGAAAATGTAGTATCATTTTATTTGGTGGACATTGGGACTACGACGATTTTGCTTGGTACAGCCATCATTACTGTAATCGAATTTTTCTATTTGATCGGGTGTAGAACTCGCAACCTTCCGTTAACTCGAATAGTCTTTTCTAATAAAGTTATTGTTCTTGATTCCCAATACAAGGTTGGTTGGTTGGGTTTTGTGGCGGAAGAAGACAAGACAAGACCAAAAAAGACAAGGCAATATATATATATATATATATATATAAAGTATGTTGGAAACATTCTTTCCAAAGACACTGATATGAAAATTGGATTCCTATGACGATTAATATGTAATATGGCTCTAAAAGACACATTCAATCTTTTTAGCAATACATTTTGTGATTATTGAATAATATGTGATTATTGAATAATATGTGAGGGAAATTGGAACTGAATTAGTTTAAACGTTGTAAAATACGCAAATTTTGCTTTATATTTCATTATGCTGCTAACGTAAGTAGGGTAAACAATCTTTTCATAGAATATATAGAATACGAGAATTATTAAAAGATGCGATATTTTGATAAAGTTTTATAGATCATACTGTTGAAGAACTGGGATCTAACATATTCCTGTTGACAAAGCATGAAAAATATATCAGAAGAAAGATTTTATAGGATGTTCAAATGATTTCATAACTTGCAAGACATCTAGCAAGCAAATACATTAAATATTGATTAAAGTGCCTTTTTGCTTTTGATCCGTAATATTTGGAATTTATTTGACGTTATATCATCGCTTAAGCGCTAGAAGAAAGAATCAAATTTACATCCTTTATAGTTGTTAAATTTGTAGCACAGATTATTAGATTAACGATTTTAACAATTCGTATGATTTTGAATTCTATAATAGTTACATATTTCATAACAACAACCTTATATATCAATACTTTTGATGTGTAACATTTTATTTTGATATGCTTTGGGATCAATATATATCATTTAAGTATTTCTAGTTTAACACAAAGAAAATTAGTAACTTTATTACAACTGATTATATTAATAATATACTTATAGTGTTATACTTATAATTAGTTTATTATAAACTTAAAAAAAATCAATTTTAGTTAAAAACCGATTAAATATAAGTCAGTTTGAAACAAATCTGCTTACAATATATTCGAAAATAATAATTTTATATTTGTTTTTATAACATTTGCAAATGCATTATTAACTTAATATTTATGTGGCCATGTGGTTTTCCTTTTTTTCTGACATTCATGTTTTAAAAAGCATGTAGTTTTACATAAATTATTTTGATAAAATTTTTATTATTGTATGATATTATTAATGACAGTTTGTAATAACGATTTTATATAAATGGTTATCAATAAATTGAGTTTCATAAAAAAATGTTTCTTAAATATAGTTCTTTATATAATTACCATATTAGTATAATTCCTTGATGTGTGTGTGTGGTCATTGGTTAGTGAATTACCTTATGATGGAGACTTAATTTATAATGAAAATCATTTATATCTGAATACAAAGTTTCTAATATTAAGAATTATTATTTATTAGTGAAAATTTTAAACATTTTCTCATTGATTTTAGAAAAAGCTTTTACAAATACTCGATTCATAATAAGCACTGCATTTGCTTATTAAGGCAATTTAGCATAATAATGTTTAAACATTTCTAAATATAGTAAAGCATTTCAAAAATATTTAAGCAACATTTTTAACCTATATATTATATTGAAAAAATGTTCATCGTTTATTTTCTAGAGGCATTCTTCAAACTAAAACGAATATTCTTTCTACAATTAAATTACATAATCAAAATAAAAAGAAACAAGTTTTCAAGAGTAACTACAACCTTAAAATTCCCATCTTTATTATCAGCAAAAACAAAAACTTGTTCCATTACAATTGAAACCACGGAAAATGTTATTTTTGTTATTGGAATAGTATTTGAAGGGTAAAAAACAAGATTCTCTAAATAACGGTTATCCTATTTCTTATTTATTTTTCTCGTCCAGTAATCGGAGGTAAAAGAATTAAGGAAGTAAATGTCATATATTACGGGTTTTCAAAGCGACTCGTTCACCCAAAACTTGTTACTGAGCCTCTAGCAGATATCTAACATAATTAAGCGGTGATAAATCCGGTTTCTGGGTTATTGAAGAATTCTACTGTTCCAGATAATTACATGACGCAATCATGTTTCATTCAAATGACTTGTTAAAGTCTGCACGATTTTTTTAAATGAATGTCTGTGTTTCTCAGAAGAGGATGGCCTAACTATTTGTCTCCTTACAAAGTATTCAAAAGAAACAATATGCAAATAAAAGAGCATTTTGTAACTCGATACTTTATAGTTTTATTGTTGTAGTACAAATTACATATCACGATAGATATTTAAATTTAAGAAAGACTTTAACTCGTGTCTCATGCTATAATTGAGATATTTTTCAACTGTCTAAAATGCAAAAATTTTATTAATATGATGTAAATATTCATTGGTTAGTTTTAAAGTTAATGTACCAAATAGAGCAAGTCCTGATGCCTTAATATCATGATTTCATATGAGAAAATTATGATATACACGTTTAAATAATTTCATAGTCATATTTTATTGATATGAGTTATTGCTTGACATTACACTCATGTAAAATATCATTGGATTTATTATCTTTTGAATGGGAAATTTAATTAATTGAAGAGTTGAATGTACTCGTTTCATGGCATTTCGTTTGAATAATTTTGCATTTGCTTCAATGAATTTATAGCTTATACTTGAGTTGCCACATGAAAACATGTACCGAGAATTCGGAAATCCCACCTAGTTATAAATTAAGGACCAAAAAAAATAATAAAAAAAATAGAAGCATAATATACATAATTTTTGTATATAGCATACGGATATATAGACAAAGCCGAAGAAATAAAAAAATAAATCATTTAGAACTGAAATTTCTATTTATACGCTTAATCGTAAAAAAATTAAAATTCCACTGCTTAACACATAAAAGTATACACATCACAAAATGATTTAATAAATAGCATCTCAATGAGGTGTTTTGCATGAGGTCTTATGAGTAGATTGATTGAAAACAAATCAAATACGATGTTTAATAATTAACGTCTTCATTAGGTATGAAGTTATCAAATATTGAAATAAAAATTATTTACATCAGCTTTATGATATATTTCCGTCTAGTGTTATATTGGAAAAAGCGAAAACGCATTCGCTGAATACGGCAAAAACAATATTTCTTTAAAAAAAATGAAAATATAGTTATTTCTTTAAAAAAAATTACGTTGTGGAAATAGAGACAACACATATCAGATGCTATATATATTTTTCTCTATTTAAATCGATAACACATAAATGGTGGTTTTAAGAAAACAGTACAGAAATTCATGCTTCATTTTTTTTTTGAACAGAGTTTAATCTTTCAAATTAATTACATTGTTGCATTGAGCGAAATTCGATCAAACATTCAAATCAACGTTAATTATGATTCAAATTGAAAATAAATACTGTAATCAAAATTTTAAAATGAAATATACTGTAATCACGATAAAGATAAACCTGATAAAAGTTAAACTTCATTCTGTATAGTCATTCTCAATGCGAATGCGGCTAAAAAAAATAAGGGTTTTATTTATATAGATTTTAAGAGTAAAGTCAAATGATGGGATTTAAAATACATTGCTCAAAAATTAAAAAAAATAACACATATGCTTCTAATAATCACATAAATATTTTAAAATGTTTTTAAAAAAATCATGTAATTAAAAATCATACAATTTAAAATTATTTAAGAAATGAGTTTTTATTTGAATATGTGAGCAAATTTTGATGTCATCGGTCAAAAACATTTTTTTGATCATTTGAAAGTATGAATAATATAGAAAAATTTATAATGCAAAGTATTTCATCATTTCATATATAAACAATACTTATCCGACAAAGTAATTTTTAAAAGTTATGAATCATAAATAATGTCTTTTTAGTAAACTTGCTTTTTAATTTTTTTAATTAAATGCATTTTAATTAAAAAGAACTGCAATAAAAATTAGGTTATTGATAAGTTTTATTCACAATTAACATATACTCGAAAATACAAATTTGATTTCTTGATAACGAGAGGTGTTATGGAGGCGAATGGTTTATTTCGTACTCTCAATATGATATTATTATTATAAGATTAAAAAATAAAAAAACTTGAATTTATATTCTGAATTAATAAGCAAAATGTTCAAATATAACTATCTGTTTCATATAAAGATACAAAGAAGTTAAATCTATTATCATCTGTGATCATGTAGATTCATAATTTGTCATTTACAGAAGTAAACCAAGCAACAATATTTTACCATTCATTTGACTTATATTTAAATGCTTGTAAGTAATTGATTAACACTTGTAAGCAATTAATCATTATAAGTACTGTTTCAAGATGCATTTATGCTTCTCCTAGCATTGGCATTCATTTCTTTAGCAGAAAAAAAGAGAAATACATTAATCTTGCGTGAAAACTCAGAAATGAGTTTCATTAAAATTCAATTCATGATTAGATCCAATTAGAGCGAGAGTGTGCTAATTGAATAAATTTCTTTCTGTGAGTAATTTCCTGAAGGTATAGGGTCGTATGTGACTTTATTATGGTGACATAAATGAAATACTAGAGCAATCATTGTTTATTTTCCTAATATTTTCCTATATATTTCGCAAAATTTAACAATACGAAGTTTTCAGCATTCAAATTGCAAAATGTGTATTATTTCTAAATTTCAACACTAACGTCTGAACTATATTGTGAAAAAACATTAAATTTAGTTATTTCAGTGACAAAATGAAATGTCATCTAGATTTGTAAATTTCCACATGTATATTTTAAATTCTAATCTTAAAAGAGAGAAAGAAATGTAATTTTTTAAATGAAAAATTTATTATACTTATTAAATTTTAATAGGAATATTATTTTAAAATTTATATTTAAATAAAAATTACGACAAAATGTAATTTCAGTTTGAATGAAAAAAAATAAGATATAAAAATACCCTCCATTTATAGGAAATTATAGTAATAAAAGTTAAGATGAATTGTTCTTGCTATATTATGAAATTAAAACAAAGATAACTTTCCTTTAAATTTATTCATTACAGAATTTTGTGCGTTTTCCATTTTTATTTTCTATCATTAAATTCTGTCTATTCATATATATATTTTCTACATTCATAAGATTTATTAGGCAGTAACGCATAACGTAAGTATTAAACAATAATGCATGAGTTTTATTTGGCAGCAGAAAAATCGAATTTTATTATAAAAAGAAAATCATAATAATGGTTAACTTTTGAGTTTCGTATTTTATGTAAAAACTACCATGTGACCTTTAAAATTAATTGGTAAATTAGTATTTTATGATCAAGTTATGGTCTAAGTAATATATTAATAAAAGAGTACTGATACCATAAATATTGATATTGTTCCTATAAATGTTCTATTAGAGAAGTAGCATTCTATTTTTCAGTATCAGTTGCTGAAATTTTTTAAATTTAGATTACAATGTCCTTGCAAATAATTTGTCTTGATTTTAAAACTTAAATTGTTAAAACATGCCCTTTTCGCTTATAATACTCTTCAATAAGGAATGTTAAAAGGTTTTATAAATACGAAAAGTGACATTAGCAACTTTATGGAATATTGTTTATGATTTTTCATTTAGTTTTAATAACTGCAAAATTGAATTTTGATTTTTTTATTTGACTTGAAATAAGTAGACGTATCTCAGAGTATTGATAAACAAAATTGCATAAGCAAGAATTTAGCTTGTATTTTGTGTTTGATATAGGTGTATGGATCCCATCTCATAAAACTCTATCCTGCTTCATGCAATAAAACTATTTGCGCAAAATTATAAAAATTTCGAAATTAAACTTAAATGTCTTTCTTTTCTAATAAACACATTTAACTTCAATGCTAATTTTTTTTAAAAGATTGGACAAATATTATGCACGTATTTTTCAGCTGATATAATAAGAATTGAGAGACTTATAAATTAAAATTTGTAGAGAATTATCTACTAAAATGTTAGTTGATGCAGATTTTATAGTATATTTTTTTAGTTAAGAAATTAAATCAATTAAACACATACTCTTTGTTTTTTTATATTAAAATGCTGAGTAACATTTTTTTTCTTTTGAATCTAACAGCTATCTTGCATTCCAATTGCTCGTATTTGTAATAGAACTTATTGGTGCGATGATGAAATCGAGATTTAACTCTGATAAAAATATTATTTTACAAAAAAATTGGAGAAGATAAATTAATTTTACAAGACAAAACTTACTTTAAGAAACGCAAATGTATGACAGGGACATTATTTTGAATTGTTACTCTAAAAGATGAGTTAAATAATTTGTCGATAGAATTAGTTTTAATTTGTAAAATTTAATATTATAAATATTTTTTTCAATAGGGTTTTATATTGAAATCTTAAAAAAATATGCATTAAATATCCCTTCAAAAATATTATGTATGAGAGTTAAGTATTGGCATATTTTAACTCCTTGTTTATTGAAAGTAATATTTAATTTTTTGGCATTTTTAAAATTCTTATGTAATGATTTAATCTCATTACTCCTTTGACTTACAATTGATGGCTCTCATTTCTAATTTATTTCTCTTGCAGTTTAACTGAAATACTTGTAATAGAAATCACAATAACAATTCCTTTTTTAACATCCTCTATCCCATTTTTTCATGAAAAATAATAATGATGAATACAAATACATACTGTATATTGAGTAGAATAATAAATTATATACTATTGGGTTGTTCGGAAAGT
>JAPDSC010105848.1:0-12916 GCA_026290005.1 Latrodectus geometricus | reverse complement strand
TCCGTATTACCGTCCTGAATCCATCGATTCCATATTCTGCTAACAGTTATTGGATCTCGACCGACGCGAGCAGCAATACTGCGATAAGATAAACCGCAATCCCGGTACACTACAATTCGACCTTTATCAAAGTCAGAAACGTGCTGGTACGCATTTCTCCTTCTTACACGAGGCATCAAAACTTTTCACCAGACAACAACGTTCAAATGCAATTTGTGTATGAGTAACCGGCTGAACAATTTCCTCATTCAAACACAATGTAGGTGTCGCTACTGGCGCCTGCTTTGTCTGAATGCGCTGAAAAGCTAATCATTTGCATATCACAGCACCTTCTTCCTTTCATATAAATTTCACATCTGTAGCATGTCGCCTTCTTGGTGTAGCAATTTTAATGGCCAATAGTGTACATTATCTCTCGTGAAATTCATCTTGTTTATTTAATTTAATATAAACTGACGATAAGTAAGTCATATTCTAGATACTTAATTATTTTGTATTGAATTATTTACTACTAATAACAAGTAACGATAAATAAGTCATACTTCTTAGACTTCCATGCTTAAAAGTATTATGAAAGATTGTTTGTTCATTACTAACTGTTAATTTAATTTATTTTATGTAATTTTTCAATGATTTATTTTATTTTCTACCAAAATATTTATAATATTTATAAATTGTCCAAAAAAAAAAACGCGATAAAAAAATTTATATCTGTTAAGATTTTTTTTTTTGTTGCATAAAGCATTTAATTTGGAAAGTGCATGCCATTTTAGTCGTTTAATGAAGCTGTTTGTTTAACTATTAAAAAACAGTTGCCGCCTACCCTGTCTAGTGGTCAGCGGTCCTGATTGCGGATAGGGAGATCCTAGGTTCAAGTCCCGGTTCGAGCATAGATATACTTTCTCTCTTTTCTGACCATGTCCTTTCCTTGTATGTATGGTTGCCTATCCTATAAATAGGTACCTATGGCTTGTCTATACTGAAATTCCTTACCAAATTACTGTTCATTTGAAAAAGTGGGGCTGTGCACTTCATATTGCCAGTCTGGCAGGCATTTGGGAAAAAAAAAAAAAAAAACAGTTTTAAAAGCTCATATGGGAATTTAGAAAAATTAAAATTATTATTCCGAATAATTTATACCGAATCAGATACCGTAATATAAGTTTTTTTCATCAAATTCTTCTTATTCTTTTTTATAATATAAATTTTCTAAATTTACACCTAGACCAATATTTTTTTCAATAAATGCCATTCAAGAATACATATCATTATTTTGCATAGATTAAATCAATGAACAATATTTTTCTGATCTAAATTTCTATCTTTTTGTTGTGAAACGTATTCGATAACTGTGTACTGATTTAGATTTTGTTATTAACGCCTTTTACATATGTTGCTAACACCTTGTATGTTTCCATCAGGCATAGACATAAACATTGCATACCTATATTACGAAAATTCCCTCATAGTGTTCTAAAATATCCATTTCTCGCAAGTACAGATAATTATGGAAGAAAAATCATGTAAAATTCAGTATGACTTATTTGTATGCATTTAAAATGAATGGAGTTATATAATATTTTATATCTCATCCCATTGCCCATTACTTATAAACTGATATGCAAATTAAAGACAAAATATCAATCAACATGCAGTTGTGTTATATAACAGATTCTTTGGTATTATTTTTTTTATCCAGCTGACCATTTTAGCAATATATATATGTAACGGTGAAACACATAAATCTGGAGAATGTCGACATTCACCGGTGAATGTTAACATTCACATAGTCGCTAGGTGTATGTCCGAAATATTTGCTAAATACCCTTATTTCTAACTTTCACCAATGAATGTCAGGGGGAACCCTGCACTAATGGTGAATGTTGAACATGTCCGAGATTTATAATTTTTTCTCCGTAATTCAGTAGCGATACATTTTTTACCTCTCTTTCTGAGAGGAATAACTCTAAGAACTTCAAACAGGCAGTACTTTCGAAACGAGAAAGGAAAATTATTGAAGTTAAAAACTTATTTAATTATACAGTACGTTCTAAATGAGAAAATAAAATAATTGTAATAAAAAATAAAATTATGTAAATCAAATCTTATTTATTGTGCAACAACTTAAATTGTTATGACACTTAGAATTGCAGAAGAGGCCTTTGCCTTTACAACTGCATTTATTTGTGGAACACTTCCTTTTGCAATGACAGCGTGTATAGTTTTGCCCACCGCTTCTCGAATTAGCTGCAGCTGCTTCTCTCAGCGAAATTTCTTGAAAAGAAATCTTATCTATGGAAAGGAGCTTATCTTTACAAATTTCGAACTGATTACGTGTTTAAAGCTGCTTAAGGGTACCATTTTCATTCGCAAATTTATAGAAGTCAGAGTCCTCTATTCCAATAACAACCGCTAACACATTTCGGTTATCTGTGCAACCACTGTCGACATCAGAGACTTGTATTCGTACAGTATCACCAATTTGAGCAGGAGGAAATTGATTTTGTGAGGTTCGCAAAATTTTTGTTGCTTGCAGTAGAAGATTCTTTTTCGCGGCCGCTCTTTTTATAGAAATTAACTCATGTTTTTCATTCAGAACTTGATGTGATGACGTGGTAGATTGCAAGTCCTCTTCGATATTTTTCTTTGGAATTTGATTTTCGGTTTGACCACCACTCAAATTGTTTTCAGAAGTATTAACAGTTTCTTCAAGTTATTCTTCGGTTTCAAAAGTATTGGCGATTTCTTCAAGTTGTTCCTCAGTTTCGATACTTGCGATTTGTTCGCTAGGCAAAAAAGATGATGCTATGCCTCTTTTCCCTTTAATGACAAACATGGCATCATAAGGACTTTGGCGTATTCCTTCGTGGTATGTAGTGTTCTTGGCAAATTGAACAAAGGGTAAACCTTGTGACTATTTATTTGTATTGTTATCGTTCATCCATGCAGTTAGCATGTTCTGTATATCCTGATTGGCCCTTTCAATTGAGCCTTGTGTTTGACTGCGACGAGGCTTTCCATGAACTATATTAACATCTTTCCACATAGCGCATATTTCGAATATGACTTGATTACTGAATTCTCTACCATTATCTGATTGCAATATTGCTGGAGCACCAAATGTTAAAAATATTGGAAAAAGTGATACGCTACTTCTTCAGTCCTCTTAGTTTTCAAAGGTCGTAGCTGGACAAACTTAGTTAAATGAACTTGAAACACCATTATGAACTTATATTCATCATCTGAGTTTGACTGCAGATCATCTTGAGTTTAACTCAGAACTGATCATTTGTTTCACAACAATACCTTTCTTAGGTGCACTGTGTTTCATTTGACACTGTTTGCATAGATTTAAATACAACATTATAACTAAATACAAAGCAAGCATACGTGTACGCATACAATACAAATAAGGCATACGTATTCTTCCTCCATGGCCTACCCTGATATGAGCTTCATATAATATACTGAACAATTCCTCATTGGTAACATAATACTGCACATTCGTTTCTCCTACACTTATATACTCATATGTATATTCGTAACAATTAGCTTCTCTTCATCATTAATTTTTTAAAAGTCAAAACGTTTTAATCGTCTGTAATCCAAAGGTGTGTTGCACTTAGTTTTAGCTGAAACCACTTCAGAAAGTATTTTAGAGTACTTTTCTTGAGAAAAATAAAAGCAATTGTCTTCTCGTTTACCCTCAATTAATACATTTAACTTTTCAAGAAAAAGATCACGATTTACTGCAGTAACCATTCTGTATAAATCAGGAAAACAGAAAAAAAAATTAAGAAAACTTTGCTCTCACCATCGAATCTTGCATATGCATAAGATGACAAATCCGACTGACTCCACCAGCACAAAGGATTTGGCGGGAGACTCTACCAGAACAGAGGATTTGTTGGATTTGGCGAGAAACAGCCAGTAGCCTCTATGTTGGCTCCTCTCTTTTCGACCTCCACTAGAGCATATCTGGGATTATCGACATACACCGATGAGGGTCCGAATGTACAAGAATGTAATGTGTAATGAAATATTTGATCTTTCACCGACGTATTTGGTGTTTGTTGACATTCACTGGTGAATGTCGACATTCTCTGATTTCGGTCTTTCACGGTAACATATATATATACAGGTGATTATCAAAATAATGGAAACACTTGTGAATAAAAGGGACATTTAAGAATTCGCTTCGTAAGCATTAAAATATAACCTTAGCTACCACAGATTTTTTTAATATAAAAACTACATTTATTTGGCAGTATGAGAGAGCTTTAGCAGAGTTGTCTACATTTCGAATTTCTGTCAGAAGCATAAAATGTCAGACCTCACAGATTTTCAGAGAGGCCAAATTGTAGAAACTCGACTAGCTGGAGCAACAGTGACCGAAACATGCCAGTTTTTACCCATGGCTGGCAGAATGCTAAAATAGCCAACTGAATATTTATTATTCGCATTCAAAACTTCTGTAAGAACTAATTCCATAATGAAATCAAAGATTTAACAAAATATAAGCTAAGAAAAAAACCAAAAAATAAGCTACTCACAAACAGATGAAAGGTCAAACAAAAAGCACTTATCTCCAGGGCAAATTCAACGTTAATAAATTCGTAGAACAAAATTATATTTTTATTGATATTTCAAACGATATTATTTATTCGATATTAAAATTATACCTTTATTTCAAACTGAAACTAATTAGCAACCAATGAAAATGCTAAAACAAAAAAATCAATTGACGAGTATGCGCGAAAAAGCGCTTCAAATTACTTCCTCCGGAGGTTGTCATAAGAAGCTCATTAAAGATAAAAATGTCGATTATATTCATTATAGGTTTAATTTGTTTAAAAGAATGGGATAAATGCTTCATAAGGAGTATTTAATTCCTAATATTATTTTTATGTCGTTTAAGATAAAATTCATATCAAGAAATGAAATAATAATTCAATAATAAAATAACGCTCATAATAGAATAAAGATATCGTAATTGCGTTTTTTCTTATTATTCACAAAAATTTTTATCACGACATGTTTAAAAAATGAAATGTTCTTTTAGAATCAAAGAATAGTTTAAATCATATTTAACCCCAGAAAAATATTTTAGTTTCAATATTATGTTTCTATATAAAAATACTGAAGTCTTAGTTGTCTTTTTTTAATAATCAACAGTAGTACAAAAATTTAATTTTAAATGAAATTAATGAATACGTTTGTGTGAAACATTTCATGTCCCATCTCTTGATAAACTGCTTTTATAATTAATTACCTCAACTGTTATAAATACATAAGTTATGTCATATTTTACTCGCAGCAATTTAATTTCGACAGCGAAAAGAAATTATATGATATGTTTGGGCACTTGAGGAAATTTTAAATTAGCATATTAAACTACCTATAGTACATGTTCAATACCATCTTAAAAAAAGATTTAATTATGGTTATGCAAATATACATTCAACTTCATCAACTAAAAAATCTAAATGACAATTAATCCATAACTTTGGAAATCTTTTTAAAGCACATATTTATTAAACGCTGCATAGCAAGATTCTATTGAACTCGATTTTTAATTTTTTTCATGAAGTGATGCACTTAATTATATTTGGATACCTTTCTTACAAAAAAAAAAATATTCTTCAGAGCTGACGCAATATACTTAAAAATATCAATTTTCCCGTCACAATTTCCAAATAATTATTTAAATGTGATAATAGCATGAGAAATGTCATATATTCATTTTAATTATAATGTTATTGAGACTTCTGAACAGTTCTCTAAAATCCAGAATGTACAAGAAAGTCTTTTCATTTCTAGCTTTGTTGTAGGTGCCTAAGTCTACTGCGGTCAAAACGGGTTTCTCATTTACAATCCCTAACTTCCAAATTATTTATTTCTAGAAGTAGACTGACCTCTACAAAACAGAGGGATGGGATTTCTTCTCAAAATACCACTGCAGTATCCAGTGTAAAGAATTGTCTTTCTCCAATCGAAAATTTCAAATACTTAGAATATACATGAACTAATCTTTTTATTGTTTACATTGTTATTTATCATTTCTTTTTAAATATCACTAGTCACAATTTTTTGCTTTAACAAACAGCATTTATTAAAAAACACGACTTCTTCAAAAACAAAATATTAAAAAAAAAACTATTGAAGTTTTGATATTCTGCTACTACGTATTCTTATCATTAGATTATTTAATTCATTTTTTGCCATTATATTTACTAACATGCTTATATAGTTTTGAAAATTAAAGATCAGATTGTTTTTATTCAAAACCTATTTGACGATTACTAGTTTAAAAAAAAAGAAAGAAAGAAAGAAACCTGACATATTATTTTGCCTGTTGAAGGAAGAATTTATCTGTTGAAGGATGAAGAAAACACCATAACTTGAACTTTCCTTAATAACCTTCAAAACTGTTCAAATAAGCTTTCAAAAGCTTAAAGTCATATTTCAGTATATAGCAAAAACATAAGTAGAAATTTGATCACTTCTAATATAACCTCATTTTTCTCTAAGTATGATAGTTAAAATATCTCTTCGATTTATACAATTAAATTATGGATAAAAAATTTCTTATTAACATATTTTTTAAGTTTATGTTTCATTAAATAAAATAATTAGATGATTTTTTTGAATAAATGTGTATTTCATAATAAATTTAATTTCTAATTTAAAAAATGGCGCATAACATTTCTTTTCTGTGTTTGCACAGACTTCAGTTTTCTAACTGAAAGCAGACGAAGATTTAGTAATAAAGCTTTTTTATAATTAAAATAAAACTTGATTTTATGGTTTCAAAATGAAATTATATAAGTATTTTTAATTAAGTTTTTTATAATAAATATCATTTTGGTTTATAGTAATTAATGATCTTAATTATTCGATTTTAAGTTATTTCGAAATTCGATACTTCCCAATAAAGTTGAAGTTTCACATAGAATTCCGAGATAAAAAATAAATAAAATGTTTTGATTAAACAGTTGAAAAGCAATCAGAAATCGGATGAGGCGGTTAGGAGTTCCATGCCTAATTTCATTTCAAGTTGGCGGCAAATTTATGAATCGAGTAATGTTATAAAAGTTTTGAAAAATTAGTTTCGGTACTCACTCAACACCGCATTATTTCATTAATGTCTAAAAATTTTCGAATTATTTCAGTTGAGGTTAAGAATTTAGAAAAGAAAAAAAAAAACATAAAATTTCCAAAATTTCATGAAAATACCGACTGCAAAATTACTAAAGGTTGAATTTGAATTTAAAATTTGAAGTTATTGAAAATTTTAAATAAAATCAAAGACTTTCAATTGTAACAAATAATGAATAACCTTTAAAAATAATATACTTACCCCTAAATGAAAACATTCATCATTACGATCATAAGTTAACCATTTTAAAGTATAGAAAAAGAATTGAAGTGACATAGATGAAGGAATTGACCAATTGGCTTCCTTAAAGTCCTGTAAAATGCATGCAGAGTAATATATCATGTAAATGTGTGAATAAAATTCCTGTTATGTAACTCTTTCTTTAAAGCAATTACATTTGTGTGTGTGAAATATATACAAACCTTCTGAATTCTATATCATCAAAAGTTTAATTATATTCTTAACAATTATGATTTTTTTTTTTTTTTTTTTTTTTTTTTTGAGAACTGGAAATGAATTGTTTCAAATATAAAAGCTTAGCCTATAAAAGTAACTTAACATAATATATTAAGTACTGCATTGTATTTTTATAACAAGTTTTTATTGTATAGTTCTTAAATCCAAATAAAAGATTTAAGGAATTATTACGATAGTTTAAAAATTGTTTAATATTATATATTTTAACAGTATTACCATTTCAAAAAATTACTTCAATTTCCACTTGTTTCATCAAAAATTTAACTATACCTTTTATATTCTTTTACCTCAATTTAAGTATCCAAAAGAGAGTTTTTATTAAATTTTAATTACTGAAGATAAATATCTTTAAATTCCATCAAATTCAAGGTAATAATTGAAAAAAGCAACACACACACAGGAAAAAAAACTATCAAATTCTAAAGGCATCTAAATATAATTATTCACACTATAGTAATAATAGGTTTCACAAGACTTAAACATAGATTTTTGGAAAATGAAATCTATAAATTTATATTTTATATCTACAAAAAAATGTTACAAATACACAGATATAATGTAAAGTTTTATGTAATAATTTGATCTGTTATGATGAGTAGTTCCAAAAATCAGAAAATACATTGTTGAATAAGTCAGATACACAGGAAAAACAATGATTTTAAAAATATCCGTAGCTATTAAAAGAAAAAGATTATGGTTTTAATATAAGGCAGTAGCAGGTTCTTGCATATAAAGCTATGTTTCCAGTAATCAAAAACATGCTAGGTAGAGCAAAAAACTTGAGAGATTTCAAGACTATTTGTAGTCTCGATAAATTTAAATTAGATACAATACATGCTTGTGTAACAAAAAAATTGGTTTCGATATTTTCATGGCATTTTGTATGGTCATTGTCGAAAATTGCTTCGTCCATTAAGTAGTTATCAGTTCAGCTTTGCAGAATCAAAAAATTACAACTTTATTTTCCTTGTTTCTCATTCCTTGTTAGCTTTGTAAGCTATATGAAGTTACTTTGGATTACAAATGAGAAATAGTGGGGGGAAAAAACTGGGATAACTGAATTTCAGGAATGAACTTGTGAGAATCTAACTGTTCTATCAAATGCCATGCTTTCATATTCTTTTATGAAAATTATTCATTAACGACATAAAAAATTATTAAAAACAATTTTCCAAACATTTTATTTGGGCCACTAGAGTCAATTTATTCAGTAATTGAACTAGAATATTTGTCAAAGCAAGAAACAAGATAAAATATCAAAAGGCAAATATTCCATTTACTAATAAAAAATAACTCACAAAAACCAAATTTAGATAGGCAAGAAATAATCTATAATTTTAAGTTTCTAATAGGATTTTCATCTTGAATTTTATTTTTACACTTATATCCAAATGATTTTGTCAAATTATGTGTGTATTCACAACTCTGATTAAAAAAAGTAAGCATTTTAAAGAGAAATATAGTTCTTAAATTATGTTCCAATTTTATGTCATATGACTGTAATGGAGCACATTGAATTCAACACTCAATTACACAATTCAACGTACAGTTTAATATACACAATCCAGATATCTTCATTAATTATAAAATTTAGCATATGAGTTGTAATTGAACATTATTAGCATCAGTTTATTCAATATTAAAAATCAATTATAAATATTAAATTTCATTCAATATATACAATATTAGAAAATAATACAACATATAATTTTAGTAATTTTATTTATAAACACATTTAGTATAGTAAAAATATACATAGAAATATAAATACAATATTAAAAGCAACACAACACCATTTTTCCATATATTTAAATACACACATCACGATACAGAAAATTATAATACATTAAAAGCTAAGTTAGTTTACATAATTTACAAAAAATAACAAACATAATTTAAAATTAAATCTTTTCTCTTTTAATTCAGTTTTACAATTTTTTTATAAAATTAAACTTTATTTTTTTTATAAAAAAAGAAAAATATCCATTAAAAATTGAAATAAGTCATAAGACATTTCCTTTTCAATTCAGTTCTCTTTAGTTATAAAAATTTTAGGAAAAAAAAGAAAAATCAATATAAATTAGAGAATTTTATGTCCTTTGTAAATTATATATATTTTAAAGAAGCAATATCACATTATTTCAGACAATTCAACTCAAAATTTAATTTTTAATAACCTTATATTTAATTAATGTATCCTTTGTGCCATACTTTGTAGCAGGCAGTGTGAAAGATAGTTTTGGAATAGAAACAGAAGGGATAGGAAAGCAAGAAAAATTGACTTTGTTAGTGTGAAAAAGGAAAATACAAAGCTAAGTTTCTGACTGCCTATTACACATGATTTCCAAACACAATTTGAAAAAAAATTTCTCAATATTATTTATGCATGAAAATTGAAATGTGACATTGCTTACTACTATTTTTTTAAGTTTAAAAAAATTTTTATATTTATAATTTTTTTATTTTATTATCGGTTGGATTATGATTGAATTTTGATTTTTCTACAATATTTAATTTCAAAAATTCTTATTTTAAATTATTTTAAAAATCAAATTCTATGAACATGCAATATTTATGAAAATGCTCATTTAAAGATAGAGTTAGAGCGCTGCTCAGCTCTGATGAGCAAAGAAATCTTCCTTTTTAGCAAACAGAATTATTAAAAAACGCAGTTATTTTAGCTAAGAAACCCTTTTGCATCAATTTTTCAATTTGTGGAATGAATTCAATCAACTCTCAAAACTGTTATTTTTGCAGTTTGTATTCTTTAAAAAAATATCACACAAACCCTCAATTATTTATTTTAAGTTGAGGTATAATTAGCATTTGTTAGAATTCTGTTTTTAAGGAAAACATAATTGTATATTTACTACAAACGATCATATTATTGCAATGAAAATGTTGTACATATTCTAATTTTTAATTACCATACAAAGAATTTAGATCTGTTTTCTAAGCAATATTTGCAATTTTTAGGAATGAAAACTAACAAAATTTTTTCATATCTTCAATTCAACACACTTATTTCTTATAGTTCAGCAATACATTTATGTTATCATACAAACAGAATTCATTTATAATGGAAAATTGTTTCAACTTTGCATCCTCATAACAGGAATCGAAATAATTTGAGAAAAAAAATTACATAAAATAGTAAATGTTATTAATATTCATAATTTATTATAAATGGCATTATACTTGTTCATTCAATGACACATTTACAACCTGATAATTACATTCAACATACTCAATTATAAATACATAATTTCCAAATATTTCATTACAAAATATCTAAAGACCATACCTCAGGAAGTATGTTTAGATTAAATTTTATAATTGCTTTAATATAAAAATATACTGAAACAGAATTTAAGTCAAGTCAATGTTTAAACAATAAATCTCTCTATGCTGTTATTGATATCAATCCTAGATTTAAAACTCATTACTGACTTAAAAGTAATACAATATAAATATATATAATAATTTTAATCATTTTACAATTTTAAATGGACAGTTTAAAAAATTTTATCAAATGGCAACAGGGGAATAAATTATTAATTTGCTGAACAATATTTTCCAACAAATATAATTAATCAACAATTTGTTGACAAAAAACAAAGGCTTTAGTGAATCATTTATTATCAATGTTTTCAATGTACAAAGAATGTTAACCTTTAATTCTTTTATCAGAATTTTCTTGATAAATTATATATTCTATATGCATACATATATTAAATATCCATACATTTTTTAACTTTATTGTGATTATTGTTCCTTCCAAATATCTTTTAAGTTTTAAAATCGATTGAGACGATTTTCAGTTAAGTTAATTCAAAATAAACAGAAAATATAAGTTTAGATATATAATTAATGCCTCTATTTTGTGAAAAATATTTGTGAAAAGTACATTTAACACTTTATAGTACGTGCACAATACTTAGTACAAGCATTTCCTATTTTAATAATTGAAATCAATTTGAAATGCATAGCCAACGTCTGAATTCAGGCAAAAAGTTTTACATCAAAAATAATGAATTTTATTTTAATGTTAATCTTAATATTGTTAAATATGATTTAATTGTTGTGAATACAGAAATAAACTGAGAACTTTTGTGATAATGAAAATTACCATAAATGATTTGAAGTCAGGGCTTAAAATGTTAAATGATAAAAATTGGTCAAGGTTTAAAAATTTTGCGCTATCACAAATGCCAACATTTATTTTCTTCATAAATATGTTAAGGTAAAATTCAATTTTAAAACATAAAAGCTGTATAAAATTAAAGGTGAAAAAATCTGGAATATTTTCAAATGGATAATGAGTATATTAAATGTATCTTTTACTTGATGAAAGTAAAAGAGAGCTACAGAACAAGAGGCATTCTTACAAATCGATTTTTTTATTCAACAGATACCTAGATTCATAAAATGTAACTAGCTCTTTTTCTTGCATATTATTAAAGCAAAAGAGAAACATTTGCTAAATTTCTACTTTTATTTGATACATCTTTTTTGAAGACTTGAGAAATTGAAGATAATAAAACTCAATTTAGTACTTACAGAAAAAAAGTGTCTGACAAATCTGTGATAGTAATATCTAACAAATATTTCTTTATCATACTTCAATGTATTTGAATATTAATCTCTTTTTAATAAGAGATATACTTTCTACAAGACATTTTTCATACTTTATGAATAAATTAACAGTCAGAGTAAAGAGGATTTGCATAAATCTAATACTAAATTACCAACTAACAACTAAACTAATACTAAGTCTAAAAATAGTAACTATGCTAATACTATGCTACATACTAAATCTAAACTTATCTAAAACTAAAAGATTATTATGCAATTCCTCTATCTTCTGACATATTTAATTTAAACTTAATGAACACAATAAAACTTTTACAACAGCAAAAATGCTTGCTTACAGATTTGTTGAACATTTTAAATTAACAAGATTTTTTAAAGGGACAATATATTTATTCGTCATTATGAAGACGTTGCAAAGTGGGTCCGTGTCGAAATTAATAACAATACTTTTTATCAAAAACATAGAAATTTTAATAAAATTTTCATTTATCGGAAATTTTAATAGTGTAAATCTAACATAAGATGTATCTATATTTTTTAAAAAATGATAAAATTAATGGAAGGAGATTCTTTCCTTTATTACGGAGAACTCTATTGCATCTGCATTATAGATTTGATTTTTATTTGCTAGCGGCCTAAAAAACGTTCTACCGCTCTGAAAGAAAAGAAAAATCCTTCAAGCTTTTT
>JAPDSC010105845.1:0-14655 GCA_026290005.1 Latrodectus geometricus | reverse complement strand
TAAAGTTTAGTTTGCTAGTCCTAAGAAGATTCTTATTTTTTGAAATAGCATAATGCATAATTGCATTTATTTTTCCGTCAATGAAATTAAATCGACCAAAATCATGGTTTAATTACAAAAACACTTAATAGTAGGTTACTCTCTATTATTTGTAATTTTCGAGTTTTTATATAACATTTGTTTTAAATTTGTGAAGTTGAAATTTACTTACTACATTAATAAGATACAATAATGCTGGATTATTAATGTGTTTTTTTGCATCTGTTATTATCATTTCTTTTAAGCAAATATTTGCCACATAATGCATAGAATCGTGATAGATTTAAATTAATTTCAGAACTTAAATTGGAAAGGCTATATTTTCCTGGTTTCAACTATTAAAATCTTTGATCTTGACATACCAGTTTAAAAGAAACAGACCATAGCGCAATTCGCAAAGTTTTTTGATATTTACAGAACTAATATAAATTTTTTACGGGTGATTCGTGACATTAAACTATATATTTTTTTCATGCAACGACGGAGACCTTTAGAAAGAACGCTAAATCCTTTGTAATGTAGCACGAAAATGGCCATTTTAACTGTCTTTATCTTTAAATTTTCAGCTGCTGTGATAACAATTTTCCTTTTTAATCCATAATTTAATTTTATCTTTATTATCAAAAATGACCTTTCGAGTTACAAAAATGTTCGCTTTTTGATCTTATAATGAGGGTAGTGAAATTATTCCGTTTTTCTCTACCATCTCTACCATACAAGTCAATGACATTTTGACAAATTTTCCTATCTCAAAATAAATTGCTTATCATCTTGCTCTTAACAATGAAAAAAGCATAAAACATGAGAAAATACGTTTGAAAAAACAATTTTACGTCGTTTGTAGTATTAAATGGTGTATAATAATCTAAAGTATAAAACATCATATTTGGAATAACTCCAAGCCCGATCAATAGGCAAAACTATACTTTTTAAAGTGCAGATTCTCTGGTTAGATTCAACCATTTTTCAATAAAAGGAGATGCACATAAGACTTTTGTTCTCAGAATTCAAGTTAATTGAGGTGGGTAAGAGTCGGAAAGTTTTAACACGGCTTTCTCCTTTGCGACTTATGAATATGGTCTGTTCTCTACAAAAAATACTTCTAGAAGACACAGAGACAGTGGATACAAAATATATTTTAATATAGCTTTAAAGTATTAACCTAACTACTATGAAGTATCATTTGTGTTATTTGTGTCACAGGGAGCCCTTTAAAATATAGGCCCAAAATAATAATTTTTTAATTAAATTAATTCATTTAATGTTATTATTATTAAATCTCTCATGTTTTTCAGATATAACTTTATCATGAACTTATCTTAAAACTTTGCTGTTTCATAGCTATACACAGAGTCTAGTACTTAAAGTTGTTTAAGAAGCTCAGATAAACTGAGGAAACACTATCAAAATTAAAATTTCTTTTTTTAGTCAATATTAATAAAAGTAATTTGTTTCATGATAACCAATTTGTTTAAAATATGCTAGTTCAATCAGTTATTTTTTTTAACAAGTATCAATTATTTAAAAAAAACTTAAATTCAACAAACTGACTACCATTTTTTTCAGTACTCAGTGTTTATATTAATAGAGTTGACTTATATTTCTTTCTAAGCACATTGAAAAGTCAAGACAATAGACTTATAATGGGAATTCACAGAATATTTTTATACAGAAAACTATTTTCCATAATCTTTCAAAGGATGTGAAAAAGAATATGTATTATATTGTTGTGCTTTTTCATTTTTTTCTTTTACCACACAATTTTATTTTACATTAATGTTCTAACAAAATTATTTTTAAATTATAGAGAATACACAATTAATGTCTGATTTTGAAAACAGTATTGTTATAACAATAAGGTATTGTAGTAATACATGTTGCTAACAAATAAATAGTTCTACAAATTTAAGTATGCTTTTAATTTATATTTCTTTAGACAGGAAGGGTAAAATTTGAATGGTGGAAAATTTAGAAGAAAGGTATATTTCTAAAGAAAAATTTTAACAGCTTATTAATAATGTTCTTAGAAGAGTTCTCCCGTATAAGATATAAAGCAACCTTAAATATGTGGCAAATGGGGTCATCCTTAGTAAAACAATGGTGATTTTAGTACTTAATTTTCTGAAAATTATACATAAATGATATAAACACAACTATAACTTATTATGAAACGCACGCTTATCAGCTATTGTATTGTTTCTAAGTTTGTATTTAAAGGCCACTGTTTTGCAGATTTTTAGCTTTCTCTTTTATCCAGGATTTTAAGCAATTCTATTCATAGAACTTTGTTTCTTCCTGGGACAAGAAAAACCTTGTCTTGAAAGCTTTTGTGGCTTGAGATATCAAAATTATCATCAAAGTATCCTGGGGAAATCACTATACAAGTTATAAATTATAATGAAGTTAAATTTGCTTAGTATAAAAGCCTATACATTTTGTTCCCTATTCGTGATTATCATTGTAATTATTGGTGAATAAAACACTTTTAAATATTTTACTAATTCCTTTATGGATAAAAAAATTTATTATAATTATATACTTTAAGACTTAAAGCTTTTTTATATTAGTTGTAAGTTTCTTAGTTACGAATGATGACAAAATGAAATATATTTTAAATGAATAATGACTATAGAATTGATTTCAATTTTAACGGTTAATACATGTTGATTCAAGCAACAAAACTTGAAACGTGATACTTTAGAAAAATGTGGTATTCCGAAAAATCCTCTAGCTACTCATGTTGATTCAGTTATGCATGGTGAGCTGTTTTAAAATGAATTATCTTACACGACATATAAATCTCAGTATCTATTTTTATGTTAAAATTACTCCACAAAATAATGTAATGAGCTTTTGCCAATGATATAAGAATAATCTTTTTTACAAGAATTGATCCTTTCAACCTGATGATCTTAGACAGAGTAAGGATTGAGCATGAAACACATGGTCCTGACAGCAAAGATCTAATTTAATTCGCCTGTAAGAACCTATATATAATTAAATATGCTGTGTTAGTTCAATAAGAGTTTTTATTGTAAATAGAATAATCTATAGATTAATATTATTGCACTTTATCACTAGTTATACAATTCCAGAAAATATCCTTTTCCGCATCACATGATATCGTCACAAAACTGTAAAGCAATTTCACTTACACAATAGATTATTTAAGAAATTATATGATTATTTCAAATTGGAAATTGAAGCAAAAAATTCTTTTCAAATTAATTAGATTGTAAGAGTAAACAGTACATTCAAACAAATATCACTTATGTTGAAAGTACTGTATACAAATAGATAGATATAAACTAGAATATTCTGTTGAACAGGGCTCATTATTTAACAAAAAACAAGTTTTGAAAAGACAACTTTAAAGATTCTTCGTTCTAGACGAAGATCTTCTAAGTTCACAAAAGCTTACGAACTGTATTCACTGAAATGCATAATGTTGCAAAATACTTAGAATAAGGGGGCTTGCATAAGTTAGAAATACGAAAAGAAATGAAACATGAGATTCTATTCAGATACTTCTATAGACAAAAAGGCTCCTATAATTGCCTTTTTAAGATTTTTTTATTAAATCGAATTAATTCAGTAAATAAATCTTTACAAAAGGCAAACATTCATGATGTGTAAGTGATAGATATATAACTAGCTAATTATTCTAATTGGGTCTAAACTGAAAAGTTTTAAAGCATAGAAGAAATATGCTAAAACATTAAGATATCTGGAGAGTTATAAACTCAGTAGGGCTTACAAATGAAAAGTATTTAAAAAATACTGATAATAGGATAATTTTATAGGAAGGAAATTACTGTGTAAGAATCACATTTCTTGTTTCAACATTTTTAATTATTTTTGATAGTCCTACATTAATTCATAAAAGAAAATATCCTTATGATGCAGTCACTTATATGGAGCCATTAACTCTCCATATAACGTTATACTCTCCATATAACGATTATCTATGCAGAATTTATTACATAAAGTGAAAAGGACCTTTTTTGAAGACATAAAAATCAATAAACAATACCTTTTTTCAGATATTTCTAACGATATAGGCATATACTTGAGAAGATAGGGTGAAAGATTTCACTACAATTAGTTAAATAAAGATAATAAAAATAAATTTATTTATAGCACTTATGAAACGGTACGAATTATACAAAATTATAACTGTGCAAGCCATTTTTACAAAAGTAAGCCCAGTTTAAGCATTGTCTGTGCTCATCTACAATTAATTGTTCTATTGATTAATGTATCTATAACGCTATTTAAATATCAACAATTAGTTATGAATATCTAGCAGAAATAAAAATTTCAAGTGTTAGGTTTAATATCATTTCAAATTCAGAATGATCTAATTTTTTAGTTTTTTATTACAAATGTATGATAGATTTTATGCGTTTACATTTCAATGTCAGTACATTTTGATGAAATTTGACAACGTATTTACACTTTAACATCTTCGACATTTATTACCACCAATCCAATGATAATTCCTGGGATTGTCTTTTATTTTTTTCTATAAGCATTTTTCTTCAAGCAGAATGAAACAGCTTAACTGGTGAAGAGTAACCGTAAAACTTTTATCTACAAGATTTTGGGTTCTAGAAAGTTTTTGTCAAAGAATATGAGCCGTATTCTTATGTCGCAAGGGATGAAACTTCCAAGGAAACAAAACTGAAAAGATATCTGTCTGATAAAAGCAGAAATGTTCACCCTTGTTCATTGTTCAATAACTGTGACACGATACATTTGTAACCCTCAGACAAGCTACAAGATCTCGACGAACAGTTGATATGACAGGAAAATATGAGCAGTGACCTTGGTGACAACTCAGCAAATGAAAGAGCTTTTAACTCATTAGACATGATCAGATCAATGTTCAAGAGCTTAAAACAATGCTTTAGGATTTGGTGAGCTAACTTTTTCACAATTTCTAGACGTTTCTTTTTAATAAATAGAGCAAGAAAAATAGATAAAAAAAAGTCTTATTGTTTTGGAGGCCCAAAAATGTTTCTTCACATTTTTTAATGATAAACCTAGACTTTAAAAATGCATTTGTTAGTCAGTCTTTATCTTGATGAAACATTTCATCCAACGGCTAACTTAATAAGTGGTTTTACTCTGATAGATAAATTTATGCTCTGAAATCAGTTAACACTCACTTGCTTCTGTTCGAAATCAATATTTCTTTCATTATTGTATTTCGTTTGTGACTCAATGATAAGACTGAAATCTTCGGAGTGAAGGATCCCACATTTTTTTCGATACTAGTTCTAGCTGAACAATGGATGAGGAGTGTTCGTTTCTGAATTCTGAATATTTGTTTGATGAAATGAGCTAGAGATTTTCTCCAGTTTCCTTCCATTTTACACGTAAATATAACTTATCATTTGTGAAAAGTTATTTACAGTAAGGAATACACGGCAAAAGTTCAAATGACATAAGATTCTTCAGTTATTAGGCTCTAAACTACATGGTGTTAGTTCCTACATTATTATTGAAAAAAATTTGTCTTTAAAAATAAATTTAAAGATTTGCATGAATTCTTTCTTTCAGAGATTTTATTTCAGTGATAATGTATATGATAATATTAAGATTGTTTTTGTAATTTAAAAAATACTTTCTAGTTGAGGAAGAAAACGTGGGTCAGATTCCTCATCAATTAATGGAGCGAATTAAAACTACATATTATGCTAAAATTAATATAGTTTCCTTTTATAGACATTGTTTAAGTGTTCTTTAATTAATTTTATTTTTTGATTTTTTAATTCTATTAAATTTTCAAGAATAAAGGCTGCAAAAGTTTTATTGTTAACGTGGGACAAACATATCAATTTTAACTTCTGTATAAGAGATATAAAAAAAATATTTTCATAAATATATGTGCTTGTTTAATGTCTTTTTACAGAGTTGCCTTTCACGTCATAATGATTTTCTTAGACGATTGTAAAATATAGTTTCCTTGTATGATATTTTACTAAGTTTCATTACTACATAAAGAAAGTATAATTTCAGCTATACGAGATATTTTAGAATCAAAAATCTAAATATTTTAGAATATTAATCTAGATAAAGAGCAAACAGACATGCTGGATTAACATTATTTCATATATAAATATTTGTTAACTTGATTAAATTTATTCAAGTCAAATTGCAAAAAAATGGAAAAAAAATATTATTCTAAAATAACTATAAGTTTTCAACAAAAATATGACTACAAATACAACGTCCTTAAAACATTTTATATATAACACTTGATCCCTTTTGGATTTGATATAAAATGTGGTAAAGATGATTATATGTGGCCGATTTTATTAACACAAACCTAGAATCATTCATATTTACAATGAGAAAATGTGATTGAATTGAAATTCTGACTCTAAATTCATTTCAAAATATCAGAAATTATTTATAAGTTAAACACATGAAAGCTCTAGTCATTTTCGCGTTTTCATTGAAGGAAGCGAGAAGGAGTACCAAATTAGTGTATAACGTAGTTGAGACATAGATCAGTAAAGAGTAGGAAATATCAGTCGTTATAAAAGCAAGTTCATCGCTCACATTCATCAATCGTAATTCATGGAGTAACGAAGAGAAATGGATGTGTCTTAGGAGCTTATTCAGTGTTGTTTGCTTTAGGACTTCAAAGTGAGCTTATTTGCTGCTGAATCAAGTCACCAAATATGTCAAGCGTTTGGCGATAGTGCTGTGTATAATATCACAACACTATCTCTTCAGGATACTGTCCCACACAATGAAAGACCACTTATACACCAACTTAAGATTATGCTTTGTACCTGATGGATTAATCGTTAAGTGGTTCGCTATGAGCAGGTACCAATAGATCAAACGGTCAGGGTGACCCTGTACTCGTAGCAGTTGGAATGGGTGCAACAGAAGGAGCCAGCACTGGTTAACCACAAAGGTTCCACATACTGTTCTTGGCCGATAACGTGAGGCCACATATCACACGGGTGGTCAGGAATACCATACGATGATTTGGTTGGGAGACTTTGTGCCATTCTCAGAGCTCACCTGACCTTGTACCATCAGATTACGACCTCTTCTATTCTTTGAACAGTGAAGCAGACTCGCGCCAAGCATCCATGGTCTTCTTTGCGTACAAAACACCCGAGTTTTACCGCAAGGGGATTGCACAACTGGAGACGTTGGCCGAAGATGCTGGTTACCGATGGTGATTACTTCAAGGACTATTAACAGGAAAAACTTTCTGATCGTCATGTTTTTTTGGAGTCATTAAAAGCGGCAAAAACTTTCTTATGTTTTTTGTAATTTCAAAAGTATTACAAAGGAAGTACATCATTCTGATGACTTTTAACGTATTTCTGACTTTGGAAGTTAATAAGACTTCTCGATTGTTTTTGATTTCTTGTAATCATTAATCATATTTAGAGTTACTTGCAGTAAAATTCCAAATATATATTAGAAATTTTAAACGTGAATAGAAACTGGTACAGAATAAAGTGGAATGTTAACTACCTTTTACAAAAAATTAAGTCAAATCAAAATCAAAGGTCGTACAATGCGTTAATGACCCATTTAATAATTTTGTTATTTTAATCAGTTATTCGTTTTTTCTATAATTGTTATCCCAACTTATTGGAAAGTGTTCCAAAACTTTTGGAAATATTTTACTTTAAATGAAAAACAACAATGTAATTAATTACATTTTGTGTTTATTGTATCATGATATTCAACAAAGCGTGACCTATACTTCCTTTGATTTTTCGCTTTATTTGTACAATTTTAAAATTAAATTTTGAGATTTTGCAGTGTTACTCAATGTTTTTCGATCGATTATTGGTATATTGGTAAACATTACTGAGAATAATCTAAGCAAATAATGTTTTTTAATTGCAGCACTATTCAAGGATCATAAAAATAATATTTTTATCATATTTTTTTTGTGCGAGGATGGTGATAATGATGCCAAGATTTTATATACCTTTTATTTCAATATAAATTCACGAAAAAGTTTCGTTGCATGCAGTTTTTATAATGTTGAGAAATTGTTTCAATGTTTTAGTTACGTATAATTATTTAATAAATTATTTTCGTTTTTCATAATAATCTAACTCCACATTCAGTCACATTTGTTAAAAAATTTTATTATTGTTTTTTTATAGACCAATGCAATTACTGTTTTTCTGTAGAAATTGATTTGAAATGATTTCTTTTGTTTGAGATGTTCACTAAAAATATAAATATTAATTGAATTTTCAAAATATTGAAAATTTAGTTTGCTATTGTAAGTAGTGCTAAACCTTTAACATTTTTTTTTGCATAAATAGTTGTGCTATATATACATTTGCGTAACTATTTATTAACAACTTTTGGACAATACTTATTCAACAAATATATTGGTATAAGTTTTTCAACATACTTGTGCATAAAAACCTTCTTTACACAGTCCATTATTGAGCACATGTATTGCGCACATGACTGAACTTCATTCTAGAATTTGAATTTCTGCAGAAGAATCTGAATAAGAATAAAAAAAGTTATTCAATAAGAATCTGAATAAAAAAAAAATTTGTTTTTTTTAAATAAAAAACAATACCATAATTTTTGTGTCTAAAAATTATAAATTCACTTTAAGTTTTGGAATGGAAAGTTTGGAAACACTACTTCTAAATTTTGTTTGAAAGAAATCGATTAAAAAATAAACTCGATAAGTTTATTAAAAAAATGGATTTGTATATAAAATTTAAAAAAATACTTTATTCAGAGTATTGTGAATGTGTTATTTTGCACATATTTCTATTAAATATTTAATGTATTTCATTCAATGTTGTTGAACCATGAACGAGAAGGTCGAATTCTAGAGTGGCATACTTTTTATACAGGGCTGATTTTTATCTATGAGAAATATCCTTCAATCAATCACTTGAAGAGAAGTCGAAGACATGGTCTATAAATATTGGTATTTATTAGATTCACCGAATTATTTCTTAAAGAGAAATATATTGATTTGAAAAATAAAAACATGAATAATTTTTACTTTAATCACAGATTTTAGTACGTTTTAAAACTATCAATACTAAGGACATAATTTTCTGAATTAAATCCGTCTCTTCACATTTATTCTTAAAATTACATTTTTAAGGAAGTTAAAAATAACGGAAAGATATTATTACGGAAGATATTAAAATATAGACTAAATTCTATGTTTTTAAGTGAATAGCATATTGAACATAGTGTAAACTGTAATTCGCAAGAGTATACTTCAGTTAAATCAAATAGAATATTTAATTCTTATTCTTGTTCTTTTAACAACAAATCCTACTTAGAATACATTTTCAGGTCATAAAAACAATATTTCATTGGTTCTAAATAATATTCAAAGTAAAATGCCAAATGTTAAGAGATACTTTGTGGTTATAAACATATGTTCTAAACTAACTTATAGGGAATTCTTAAACGGGAAAAATGTTTTTGAAGTTGATTTTAAAATACATGTTATACATTTTCTCTTTAAAAATTTCATGCGGTACATTTATTCAAAAACAACAATATCTTGACTATTCGCAATATATTTCTTTTTCTTGTATGCTTTCATTTTACTTAAATCTTTTATGGATAATTAAAATATACTTAAACGCTCGTGCACTTAAAATTAAAGCTTTCAGTCTACAAATGTTGGTTTCCATCCATCTGAATATGTACGAGAATAGATAGTCTAACACGGATTGTGTAACAAAATAGAGCATGAATACCAAAAAAAAAAAAAAAAAAAAAAAAAAAAAAAAAAAAAAAAAAAAAAAAGAAAACTGAGTTATGACCATAAAACTAGACATGGGGATAGAGTTTCTAATGAACAATTTATTCATAACCAAAAGAAGAAATTACATTGATCTACAAAAGCATTTTTAATAAACTGCGAAATTACTACTGTTGTTTTAAATGCTAATACTAGTTTTAATGCTAATACTAATGCATAAAATCTACTGTGAAACCAATGTTTTTCAATGATTTATTCTTATACCCCGTGAATTTACATTGCAGCTATTTTAAACGCTACAGACTGTCCGATTTCAATAAGCGTTGCATAGGCTACAATTAATTATTAATGCAGAGATATTAGTTATTAGAATAACTCATAAAATAATTCTATGAACATGTGAGGTTTCATTTTGATTGTTAATATTTTTCTAGACCAAAAGTGAGTACATACCTACAATATATTGTAGGTAAAGTTTTCCTCTGTGTTTTGTTTTTCTTTCAAATCCACATTATTTTATATTTAAATGAAATTTCATTCCTTTAATATAAAAATAGTTAGCAAAATTATAACTGTTAAAACATTAATGTGTGTTTTTGACATAAACTTAATGATGATAATAATATATATAAAATAATTCTTATTAAATTTATGTCATAAACACTCAGAATAAAATATTGTTCACAAAACTCGGCTTTGGTAAAAGTATCACTAGGATAAGACTAAGACCACGTCGTTTAACAGACTTATTGAAACAGATAAATAAAATAAATGCTTATAACCATTCTTATTGGAATATTTTTAATGAAAATCAAAAATGAATAGAATGTTTAAAATCTGAATATAGTTGATATAAATCTTTCAATTCAGCAGTTCCTGTTTCAATCCCACTAAGGAAAAGATATTTGTAAAAGTTCGAATTCTGCTTGAAAATGTAAGGCTTGATTTTCCCATGAAAAGTATGAAAAACTTTCTTCCTTACCTAAATGATTTGGAACATGCATTTCAACTGCATTCCTATCCTCATATGAAGGGAGAGGCTATCCAACTGGTTTATGAATTCAAATCAGTATTCTATAACCTATTACTGTGTTCCTTTTAATAGAAACCTCTACATTTACTCTTCTTTGGTTTTGGTTTAATTTATTGTCTATGATCACATTTTGTGTACTCGGTAGAATGTAAATTAGTCCTATGATTTAAAGTAGATTACAAGCTATATTTCAACCATCCATATTTGAATTGAAATTTTTAAACTGAAGACAAGTGGGCTGGCCACTCAGTTTTCTTTTTTGAAGATTTTTTTGCATCCAGTATTGTGGTACTAATTGAAATCATTTTAAACGTATTTTAATAATTTTAACATATTTTAATAATTTAAACATATTTTAATTATAAAATATTTTAAACATATCATAAAACATGGAATTGCCAAAATTTTTATATGTATAAATTAAAATATTCACCTTATTTTAGCCTTATAAAACTTTCTTTTTATGTTAGCTGTATTACGAAGTAAAACACTATTAATAACATTGGAAAAAATAATTTTCAATATTTATTTGACATTGATAGGAAATATCAATTATTGAGATCTATTGTCTCAAAAATCAAATATCTCTACAGTATTCATCTTAACAAAAACTTATACATTAAGTAAAAGAACCCATAAAATTTATCATAATTTGATTCTGGATAAAACATTTTTACCAGTTTGTGTCAATTAATTTCTCTCAAAGTTTATGAATTCCTGAAGATTTCAGCAAATCATTATATTTTTTGGTGAGATAATTTTCTATACTTAATATTTTTACATAGTTTCTACTGAATCACGTAAATACCGATGTAATAAAATTATTGGAGGAAGTTTAATTTATTTGTAAATCTTTCTCGAAATACTCATAGATTTCACTACTAAAGAGACGTTTAATTTGTGTAATTTGTTAAAATTTAATATAAATAATTCAAAAATGCCAAACTAACTCTACTTAAACATTCATGTGAATAATTTTATTGCATGAAAGTGTAAAATTTCCATTGAGAGAGAATCTGACATCAAGCAAATTTAAAATGATTTTGAAGATTAATCATTTAAATTTTAAGTTTGCAAAAATTACTTTTAAGTAACCATAGATTACACTGAAATCAGGTGAATTACATAAATTTTTACGTCTACATTTCCATTTAAGCATGTCTATTAAATATGATGAAATACATGTAAATGCCTGTCAATTCCCCATTAAATATCTGAGTGATGTTTTCCACTTCGTGCGATAACACTGAATTTGCATTTTAGAGGGATTCCGTGTTTCAGAAACCAAACCTAGAACTGAAGCGTTCCAGTTTAACTTCCTGATCTTTTTTCAATGTTCACTCATTTATCTCTAATTTAAGCACTTCAAGCATAAATGTTTTCACATCTAATTCATTTCTCACTTTTTTTAGTTTCTGTGCTTTTGTTTCAAATTTTTACGCTTATAGTTCCTTTTATTTCTTCCCTTTGAGTTTCCTTTTCCTTGTCTCGTACTTCAACGAATATTCTAGAAAATCCTCAAAAATCGATTTAATGATTAAGAATTTCTAAAATATGAAATCTAATACATTCTAACACCTAAATTATGTTATTTTTAGCATTGAATATTTGTGTAATTACTCCTAATTTTACTGACAAATTAAATGTCATATTTTCGCCTTTTATCAAGTTGCATTATGTCACATTTTTGGATAACATCTTTGACTAACACATATTAATTCTGAACAAAAATTGATAAATAAAATTATTTTCTATCGATAGGCAAATATTTTATTCACGTATTGCTTAAAAGTTTCAAAAACTAAAACTTTTTATATAATATCTTTTCCTATAATATTTGTATAAGTTACTAAAAAATCTAAAAAGAGAATTTAAATGCAAGAGACCATAAACCAATCGTATTTAAAAGTAATTAATGTTAATAATCCGTTTCACCATATTAAAATATAAGATATTTCATTTTTTTCATATCATGAAATGATTTGTGTTATTTATTAAGGTTTTAAAAGGATATAATGAAATTATTACTTTACAATTAACTGTAGAGAAATTAACATTTGTTATTTATCATAAAATATATGTTAATATTTTATTTATTTATTTCATAAAATAATAATACATCATATTTTCTTGTTTAATTTATGCAAAAATTTTTTAATTTTTTCAAATTTTAATAAGGAAATATTCTTTAACTTCAGTAAAATTTTCTGAAATTTTCACGAAAATTAATTTTTATGCTGCTCATAATGTAACAATATGATATTAAGTAAATAACTTTTACTGTTTTTCTCAATATTTAAATATCTTTTATCAAAATTATCCATCATCACAATTAGTCAAGTTATTCAAAAGAAAATTATTATCAATATTATATATAAGACAGATACATTTATTTAATAATCTGCTTACATGTAAATAGGATTAAATCTGAGAATGTGATGTAAATAGCAATGTAAAAATACAAGTTCAATAATCATTTATATGTGAATTTGAAATTCAAATTATGTGAGGTAGAAATGACAAATAAAACAAGGGGTCTGAACTTGCACTGAAATCCTAAAATTGTAAATTTAAATTATGATTTATGACTATCTAAAATTTAGTTGAAAAATTAATGGAAAGGATTTTATTGAATGTTTTGATTACATATGTAAATTATTGTTCTAAGAAGTTTACAAAAATTCACACAAAACAAAATATAACTACGTATATTACGTTAATTAAAAATAAAATCATTTAAATTACTGGAAAATTTCTTTGAAATATGATAACTTTTTTAGATGAAAAGTTATTTAATTTTGCAATGACATTAAAAATAGCATGAATATTAAATATGTCACATTAGAAATTCAAACAATTTACTATTAGATAAAATATAAATTTATCAGGTTTTTTTTTATTTATTGTAATATATGTCTGTGGTCAAGAAACGTTTATGTGCATATTATTCGAAATCTTTTGGACATTATACTCATGTGTACATATTATTTTGAAAAAGAATTTGACAGAATTTTTTTATTTATAATAGGTAAAGTTCACATATGAAATGAATAAAATGTAATTATTATTAAGCATTAAAAATACTTATATAAATACAGGGATTACTTTCTGAGACGTGTCAAGATCTGTTACATAGTCAAAAATGACATAATATAACATATAAAAAACTTTTTGTATCTTAAGCACTTAAGCAGATATTGCTGAAAAGAATATAACAATGAATAGAACAATTGAAAAAGCTTCTATTTCAATGAATTGCTTTTAAGTAAAACCAAAAAAGTTCGCTTATTATCATTTGGGCTCATATGGGTGACTCCATGTTTGTCTTACATATATCCAAAAGTAATAAATTGTTAAAAGCAGATTATACGGTGAAGAAACAAATTGAACCTTTAGAATATTAAAAAATTAATAGCAATCTTATTAGAATTCTGCAGAAAAGGCTTTAAATGCCTAAACTTCAAGCTACACTTGTAATAGAAAGAAAATTAATAGAAGATCCATCATTGTATTGGCATATATTTTTGGATAAAAATCTTGTTGTAAACGCATGTTGTGGAAGTAAAGCTCAAAAAGAAGGTGGAGAAGGTAAGGTATTTTCATTGAAGAAATGGTAAGACTACACTACAAAACCATAGTTGTGGAAGAGTCATATTGCAGCGAGGAAATACTGCATCTTAATTGATGAAATGTACAAAAAAGCCTTTTAAAAATGAACATCCTTAAACATAGAACTGGACTAATATTAGGTCCTTGTTATGTGCGTACATTAAAAAAATTTAAATTACATGACGAAATATGGTAAAAACATACATACATACATATACACACA
>JAPDSC010105837.1:0-40521 GCA_026290005.1 Latrodectus geometricus | reverse complement strand
GGAAGAAGCATATAATAAATAAATACATAATAATAAAATAAGTGAAGATTATATAGAATACTCGCTGTATGTATCCTCTTGGCTGTGTTTCATTTAAATCCTTTTGTGCATTCATTTCAATGAAGTTTATCGTTGAAAGTTAAATTACCAATTTAAATTTTACGATGGAAAAAATTTCAAGGGGAAAAGGTGGGAATTGTGAAATTTCCCTCCTGGTATTTCAAAATTCTTGCCTTTTTTAGAGAGTTTTTTTTTCCCCTTTGAAAAATGATGACTTGCATTATATAAATTAAAGATTCTCAACCACTATACTGAAGCGCCGTCAAATTTTAGATATGTATACAGTAAAAATTATAATACATTATTTATTAGGAGTAAAGTTCGTTTAGATAAAAGTACACTGTAAAGTGAAATATTTGCCCCACGTGAGGAGATTTTAAGTGTTTGCAGTACCTACAATTACAATTTTCTATATTTTATTTATGTGAATTCGGATTTTCAGTATTAACGTAAAAACGAAAAAAGTCAAGACTGTTAACTGTAGAAGACGATAAGATATTGTCGTTTTTACGACCAAACATAAGTGTAAATATCAAGCTCAAATTTCTCATTAAAAGTATCCTTATTATCTTGTAAATAATCATAAATGTATTGTTTTTAGTACATATTACAGTATTTTACATTCAAAATTACCCTAAATTATTTTACACAGTTTAGTTTAGAAGTTGTTTACTTATCTATATTAATCTTTTTTATATTTGGGTGCCAGGGCATATAGGAATAGAAGGTAATGAAAGAGCTGATGAACTTGCAAAACAGGGATCCTCTTTCAATCCAACAGGAATGGAACCCTTTTGTGGGATCAACATGAAGACTACAAGGAAGGCCATTCAAAAATGGGAAAAACAGGAGATGAACGAAGTTTGGCGTGACTCTTTTGGACAGAAACATGCAAAAAGTATGATTTTCAACTCATCTGAGAAAATTGCATCTGAAATTCTTAGACTCCCAAGATTGAAGACTCAAGCAATTGTAGGCTTCATTACTGGGCACTATCATTTCAGGAAACACCTTCATACAATGGGACTTTTTAAACAGGAACCAATTTGTAGGAAATGCCACGCAGGGGTAGAATCAGCTCATCATATCCTATATGAGTGTGATGCTCTTGCCCTTACAAGATTCACTACTCTAGGTAATCCATATCCTAAAGAGTTACACCTAAACTCCATGGAGGGCCTATCAGACTTTATAAACAAAGTAGGTGACCCAAGACAATGGAACTAGGGAAAAAAAATTGGGCTTGGAGCATGGTACAAAATGCAACAATGCAGAGGTGCCACATATCTGACCAGCTCAAGAAGAAGAAGAATCTTTTTCTTTGTGTGTCAATAAATTTTGAAATCTTTTAAAATGTGCCGCTACAAAAAAAAAGTTTGAAAATGACTGCATTAGATATTTTCTTTCTCTCTTACAAATGTACAAAAATAAATGAAAACCCAAAGAATTATACTCTGACTGACATTTCAATTTAAACGTGAAACATTAAGTTCTGCAGTTTAACATTTAACAGCAGCTGTGAAATTTATATTTTGCATCACAAAATGAAATTGTAAACGTTTGCTAAAAACAAATCGAAGGAGTAGAATGCTTTAGAACTTCCTTTAATTACGAAGTTAATAAATATTAAACTGGGGACACATACTTCATCCGCTGCATGCGGATATTGAGGGTAAAAACAATTTTCAAAAAAAAAAAATTTTTCAGGTTTTTTTTTTTTTTTTTTTTTTTTTAAAAAAAAGAAAGGTTATACTGTAGAATAAGAAAATGAAATCCAAAAACCGTCAATGGACGTTGCAATCTGGTCCTAACTTTCGCGAGTCTCCTCTAGTTATATTTATTTGATTAAAGTCATTTTCCATCGAGTCAAATCACCTTATTGATGGTCTTTCTAATCTTCATGCGAGTGATAGCCCTAGCCATCGTAATCAATTGCCTTTTAAGAATTTAACAATATTCTTGTACTTTTGATAAGTTTTTAAATTAAACAAGGATCACCGCGTTAAATGATGAATATCTATATATATTGCTTATTCGTATTAATATTGGCAAAAATTAATATTAATTTTTATACAATAATTTATCCCTACGTCACTGATGACTGAGGTTAAGCGGCGACGGAGGTAGAAATTTGTATGTGAGTGGACATTCCATTGGACTTCCAAAGAATGGCGACGTATCCTTTCTGACAGATGGGCGTTGGCATATTTACGTAGTAAAACGCCTGATAGCTGGAGAGGAAGGAACGGTCCAGGCTGGTCTGGGGAATGTTTTCCTGGTATTAAGGTTTCATGCTTATGTTATTTGTCAATAAGTATACAATCACAAAAGTAATTTATTACTAGGATATTTTCACCAAAAAGAATCGAAATTTGCCCAAGATGTAAATTGTTTGCTAAATGTAAAATGAGAAGGAATACTTTTGAATTTGCTTATTAACTATAATTTGAATATTTTATGTATAAGCAAATATGAATACTAAGAAAACTTCTATATTGATGCATAAAAATTTCTTATCACTTAAAGAATTAATTACACTCAGAATTAAAACTTTTTATGGCAATAAGATGTTCGTTTTTGACAGTTTTCTAAAAACAAATTCTGATGATGTTTAAAGACAAATGAATGATGAAATGTAAGATAAAGATTTTATTCAAGACAATTCTTATTCAGTTTAGCTGATTTTTAAAAAATGAAAAGTAAACAAATTATCACATAGGAAAGAGATTTCTAAAGAATTATTTTTAAATACATTTTGCAACAAATAATTAACCACTAATTAAAAAATATGGCAGCACTAATATTTTTAATCTGACATAAAATGCTTTTAAATTTATAAAAATTCATTTTCCGAGTTATTTCTAAATATAGCTATTAAAAATAAGGAATTTACTTAATTTCTTACTAGAATAAAAATGTAAATATTAATTTATAAGATTATGTGCTTAAAGTATATAAATAGCGTTTTAAACGCTCTTAAGAAAACATAAATTATGTGCAGTTACAAAATCAATAGAAATAAAATGAGAATTTATAAGAAAATTTACTTTTTAAGCAAATTAAATATTTTTGAAATATATTTTAATGTTGTGTAAAATGTAAACAAGATATTTAAAAAGTATATTATTTAGTAGTTAAATATATCGTTGGTGTATTTTATATCATAAATTTGCTGGGATGTGAGTCAATTTTGTAATTCAAAAAAATTCTCAACTCAAGAGCTCGACAGTGCATATGGAAATGAAACCCGTATGGACTGTTATACCCTTTAAGTGCTACCACCACGCTAATGGGCTTTCTAATTAAAAATGTAGAATAAATATTTATCTAGATTGTATTCCAGCATAATATAAAAAATTTCTCGTAATCATCCAAACATTCCAGAATAATCATCCGAATATTAATTTCATTTTGGAAGAAACGATTCAACTTCTACAAACTCTGCCACTTTAACACTCAAAAGGTAAAATATAATTTTTCCTACTTTAATGTATTGATCAATAAGCAAATCATAAACACTGGTTCTGATTTATAAACAACGTAAAAATGATGCTTTTTTTACGTTGTTTATTAAACAACATGCAGGGCTCTAAATAATATACCTAATATATTTTATTCAACTAAAATCCTAGAGTACTAAAAATATCGAAATGATATCTAAGTATATATGTCATTCGATTTATTTCTAGTTTGCAATCAAAATTAGGCATTACATTTCAATGACAACTACTCAAAAGTTACTAAATTATATTAGATATTTTTCTTTTCTAAAACAAATATTAACAATTAACAACGGAAATTTACTTAAGTTAAAACTTCATAACAAATCTGTGCTCCACTCGTAATAATAAACAAGTACTTAAAATATGTATACTTCAAGAATGTCAAATGAAAAAAGAATAGAACTTTTAATACCCTTTACTTTGCTTAACAGATTTTACAGTAAAATTTTAATGTTTTAAATAAAAATTTTCTTTAAATTTTATTAGATAAAACTAATTTAATGAATTTTTTGTCTGATAATAGCTTTATTATTTTGATTTTTTACTGCCAATAATTTAAAATGCTTTTATGTTACTTGAAGCTCCATCAGCCGTAAATCGACTAAACGTTAGTATTCACTAACTTTTACTGTGCAAATTTTAATTAACTGTGCTAAAGTCCTATCTTCAATTGTATCTATTAAGAACATGTAGCAGGACATTTAAACCTATTTTAAGAGAAACAACCATGATGATTAATGTTTTTGTTGCTTATCCTTCATCATCAACGATTTTCTTACAATTTACATCTCCAATGTATTCTAACGAAAACTATAATTGTATTATTTTATATTTCCGCTAATTATTTGTTTTAATATGTTATTATCGTTTAATTTGTAAAATTATTATCTAAACAACGTTTATTTTGGAAAAATAGCAGTTTTCAGAGCGGAGAATCAGGTTTGTGAAAATCTAAGGCAGCTTGGCGGTATTTGGAAATATTTTGGTACCAAAATATAGGTTGACATTTTCGAAGTTTTGAGTCAATAGAACCACTAGCAACCGAGTTACCATATGCTTACTATTGAAATATTCTATAAACCTCCTAGGAGAATGATTCTAGCATCTTCCGAATAGGTATAAGTATAGCGCTCAAACAAGCGGAATGTAAAATGGAAATATTAAATTAGTTAGACGTCTGAGGAGCCAAGAAAACTGCTATTTAGTTTCTGCATTATAGAAGCTATATAAGTTTTTCTAGCCAGTGTATGTACTTCAAGCAGAAGTAATTGTAGTCCATTTGTAACTGAGGAATTCTGAATAAATTGTTTTTTCAGAAGAAACTTATTTTTATTTCTGCATCTCATCACATCCTATTCGCTGGAAGAGAAACTCGCAACAATATTTAGTTATTGTTTTGTCTCGGATTATCCGTTTTTTTATTGATATGTAATAAACAGATGGAGCATATTCTCATGCATTAGAGTTTTCAAGATTTCAGTTTTTAAAAAGTACTTTTATTAGGATAAAAGTTCTTCCAATTTTTATCCTGATTCATAAATCAGAATAAAAGTTAGAAGAACATATATGCATGACTAACTGTTGAAGGATGTGATAAATGAATATTCCCTTAAATAATTATGAGATCTTAGGAAATGATAAAAATGAAAACAAAAGAAAACATTTTAATATAAGTTGCATAAGGTTTACAATTTTCGTTGTTAATTTGATTTATTATAAACGTGTTGTCTAAACTCCAGACGATGGCTGTTTGGGTGAGAAGGAAATGAAATGTAATTGTCTAAAAGATAAACATGTTAATGGAGTCTCATACCAATGACGAAACAATAGTTCAAGTTTATCTCATTATGTCATGTAAATTAAGAGTTTGCAATAAAAGATTATAAACATAGAAGCTATTGCAAAATTAGGTATTTAAAAATAGATCTTCTTGTTTTGTATAGTTTTTGATAATAAATGTTTTCGTATACAACTAAAGAGTTGACATTTTACATCAAAAGAGCCGCAGGTTTCTGACCCTAATAGAGTGCAAAGAGAAAAGTGCCAGCTTTGGAGTTACCTCCGTCACTTATTTGTGGTTCAAAATTACGAAGTTATAAACTGTGTTTAGAGGCTTTCCAGATGGAAGAAATCGCAGCCGGAAACGATTTTTAAACAGTTTCGTTCATTCAAGAGATGGGACGTAGTTACTTTTTCAAATCTGCTCATTACAGATTACAATTATTTCCATTATTCGGTCAGCTATTTCTGTGGCTTTCTTCACGTTGAAGGGAGTCACTGCTTGCAGAAGTGTAGGCAGCTGTGGCAAAAAGAGTTTCAGAATGATGACATCTGAAATCGTGTAGGATGATGCTTTTTGCTGTAGGATTCGTAACAACCTTCAGGGCCTTTTGTCTCCAAGATGCTCGCTACCCAGAAGCTTTCGAATCTCAGCATGTGATGATACCCCATTCTTTTGACCAATTGTTCATGTATATGTTCAAAGGGATTTTTATTATCTGGTGAAATAATAACGTCTTTTACGATGCTTGCTGCTTCCGGAGGCAGAATGGCAATGATGTAACTGTACTTGGTTTTATTGTCTGTGATGGCTTTTGCTTTTGATAATTTGAAGGCAGTTTCACTGATGGTGGGATTACAACAGTACTAACTGAGGATTCTTCCGTCATGTTGGAGAATTATGAAAAGGGTGGATGATTTATGTACACAAAAATACTTATTATTTACTAATCCATAATTTTCACGATGATAAATTTGCAAGTCAGGGTCAGCATTTTATTTATTGGGAGGGGTGCGTAGTTGTTTGTGTTTGTAAATAAAAGTAATCATTTATAAACAATAACTATTTAGGGAAAACTAAAGCATTACGGAGAGCTCCGAATGTGTACGTTTGTTAGAGAAGGATTCTCTCCCGACAAGTGAGAGGGGATTTCTCAATATCTCAATATGCAGTTTATCTTCTTCACTGAGGGAAAGTGTTTATATATAAATGTAAGCACTTCAGGGTATTTCCCAGTGAGGGAACGAACGATAATAAACATTAGAAAATCGTGTAGTTTCGCAATACATATAATTCAATAACATATTTTTGCAGTAAATGTGTACAAGATAATATGAAATACAAATAAAATATAATGGAGAGAATAAAATGAATAGAAATTTTTTATATAATTCATTAAAATTATTTATAACGTTGATTAATTAAAATAATGCAAATATTTGTAATATAAATGTATAATAAAATGAAATGAATAATTATATATTGTAGAACAACAAAGCTTTAGCTATATGAAGAGAGAAGTTTAGGGAATTGCAAATGTCTTCCTGATTTTGTCACAATTGATTTTTCCACAATTATGTTTTGTTTCTCCATAACAAAAAATTGAGTATTCGTATACAAAATATGGCTAAATCGTACATCAGATAAATCAAATGTAGTGATGGGTGATTTGGTATGTCTCGGAATCTTCGAACCTTGGCTCTGTACACAGGCTTGTACGAAAGTTTTGATATCTTTTCTGGTATTTGGAAACACAAATCGTTTTGAGATGAGATTATGTGTTGCTGAAGTTCTTGGATGAGTGAGATAATGAACATTTTTAAATATAATTTACCGAAATGAGTTTGAAATGAAAGGTCTTGGTATTTCGGAGGATGCTTCGCAAATTAATTTAATATTATTTAATGAAAAATATTTTTCTTTTAGTTGAAGTGATGATTTATTACTTTTTAAAATTTTCTCATTAACTTAAAATATTATTGAATTATTGCACTTTTCGCTAAAAAAATTGTCATATTTAATACTAATAGTTAAAAAACATGTGTTATCCTTCCAATTTTATTATTTATTTTTTCCTCTGGTTTCTTTTTTAAATAATATTATGTGTTTTATGCAATGCATAAAATACACACAAAAATAAACAATTTTTATTTACAATCAAAAAAATTTTCATTTCTAAAATGGTGTTAAATATTATTACTTGCTAAATAAAACTACTTTTGTTGTTTTTGCTTCCATTGTGATAATTTTACACTTAGAAAAATCCTGTATGTCAGTAAATTTTCCTTTAAATCAGAGAAATAATTTTGAATAATCAAGTATCACAGTGATATCTTAGCTTTCTTTTATAACATTAACTCATTAACTCACTTAAAATTTAATTCATTCTCGTTTCGTTTCGTTGAAGTTAAATCATAGTTATCTGTTGGTTTTGAAATTTTATCAATTTTAATTCTTGATAAGGCATTAGCTATACAAAATTTTATGCGCCTTTGACATTGTATATTAGTCGAAGATTGGGATGTAAAATCGAGAAGACAAAGCTGTCTTGGGTCACACTTTTCTGGTTTTTGTTAGAAGTCATAAATAAGAGGTTTTGATTTGTATCTGTAATAAAATCTCTTTCTTTCAGCATGTATCGGAATCTTCTTATTATTATGTTAACTGACAAAAGTTCACGATCGTAAGTTGACCACTTTTATTGAGAGGGTGTTAGCTTCATTGCTAGAAATGCTAGTGATTGCAATTTGCTAGCAAATAATTGAATAAGTGTTTCTCCAATTGCAAGAACAGATGCATCTACTCAAATGCTTAGTTTTGCTTTAGGTATAGCGTGACATAAAAGTGTTGATTTAGCTAAGGCTTTTTTAAAATTTTCAAATACTTTATCAACTTTTAGAATTCAACTAAGTTGCACTTCTTTTTTAATAGATGATGTGCATTTAGATTTCTGGGTGTTCTTTCGTCCTTCTAACAATTTTACGATTGATGCTTATTTGTGAGCAGCTTTCTGAACGAAGAGAAGATAGAAATTAAACAGTCCAAGAAAACGACGGAATTGAGTCAAAGTAGTGGGTTTACGAAACTTTTGAATATTTTCTGAACAATCAGGTTAGGATTCGATACCAGAAGCAGTAATTTTAATTCTTAAGAATTCTAATGATTCTACACCAAATACGCATTTGAAGGGTTTGAGTGAGGGTCCTTATTCTTTGAGGCGTTAAAATAGAAGTTTAAGATGATGAAGATGTTCTTCTTTGGAATTTTAAGCAATCAATATGTCATCTACGAATGCATAGGCAAAAGGTAATCTTCTAAATACTTTGTCTTGAAATGTAGAAGAAGCATTGCAAAGTTCAAACTGCATTCGTGTACTTTTTTAAAGTCCAAAAGGAGTAGTTATTGCAGATTTACGGATGTGATCTGGGTGAATAGGAATTTGGTGGTAGGCTTTAACTAAATATATGTGGCTGAAGCTTATTTTTCTCTTACAATTCAGACAGAAAGTCCATTAAGTTTGGAAAACTGTTTTTACCTTTAACTGTTTGGGAATTTAGTGTTCTGTAATCACCAACTAGTCTCCAATTGGAACTATCCTTCTTAGGAGTTATGAATAGAGGTAAAGAACAACAAAACTAACTGACGGTTCTTCCGTCATGTTGGAGAGTTATGAAAAGGGTAGATGTTTTATGTACACCAATATAATGATTATTTATTATTCCATAATTTTCAAGATCATAAGTTTGCAAGCCAGAGTCATCATTTTATAGGGATTGGTGTGCAATTGTTTGTGTGTGTAAATAAAAGTAATCATTTATAAACAATAACAATTTATTTAGGGATTACGAAAGCATCACGGAGAGTTGTCGCATTTGACCGTGTCAGTCAGGAGACGAGTATCGAATGAGTACGTTTCCTAAAGAAGTGTTTTCTCCAGACAAGCAAAAGGGGTCTTTTCAATATTCATTTTATTCTCTTCACTGAGGGAAAGAGTTTATATACAAATGTGAACATTACTAATATACAAACTTATTCCCTTAAAATAATGAAATGGACATTTCGTATAAGATAAAAAGATTTTAATTGAAAAAAGTGACATTTTATTTTCCTAATAGTAAACATTTTTACAAAATATTATAAAGTGGATTTTTTACATTGTTTCATTCTATATTATACACTACTGGCCATTAAAATTGCCACACCAAGAAGGCGACATGCTACAGACGTGAAATTTATACGAAAGGAAAAAGGTGCTGTGATATGCAAATGGTTAGCTTTTCAGCGCATTCAGACAAAGCAGGCGCCAGTAGCGACACCTACATAGTGTTTAAATGAGGAAATTGTTTAGCCGGTTCCTCATACACAAACTGCATTTGAACATTGTTGCCTGGTGAAAAGTTGTTGTAATGCTTCGTGTAAGAAGGAGAAATGCGTACCAGCACGTTTCTGACTTTGATAAAGGTCGAATTGTAGCGTACCGAGATTGTGGTTTTTCTTACCGCAGTATTGCTGCTCGCGTCGGTCGAGATCCAATGACTGTTAGCAGAATATGGAATCGATGGGTTCAGGACGGTAATACGGAATGCCATGTGGGATCCCAACGGCCACTTATCACTATCAGCTGAGAAGACAGGCATATTATCCGCATGGCCGTAATGGATCGTGCAACCACGTCACGAGCCGTGAGTCAAGAAACGGGGTCGTTTGGAAGACAACAAGTGTCTGCACGAACAGTTCGACGACGTTTGCAGCAGCATGGACTCTCAGCTCGGAGACCATGGCTGCGGCTACCCTTGACGCTGCGTCATAGACAAGAGAGCCTTCAATGGTGTGATCAACGACGAACCTGGGCGCAAGAATGGCGAGACGTCATCTTTTCAGATGAATCCAGGTTCTGTGTACAGCATTATGGTGGTCGCATCCGTGTTTGGCGGCATCGTGGTGAACGCACACTGGCAGCGGGCATTCGTCATCGTCATACTGGCCCATCACCTGGCGTGATGGTATGGGGTGCCACTGGATACACGTCTCGGTCACCTCTTGTTCGCATTGACGGTGTTTTGAACAGTGCACGTTACATTTCTGGTGTGTTACGACCCATGGCTCTACACTTTATTCGAGGCCTGCGGAACCCTATGTTTTAGCAGGATAATGCCCGACCGCATGTTGCCGGTATTGTACGGACCTTCCTTGATACGGAACATGTTCGGCTGTTGCCCTGGCCAGCACGTTCTCCAGATCTTTCACCAATAGAAAACGTCTTGTCAATGGTTGCCGAGCGACTGGCTCGTCACCAAACGCCAGTCACTACGGTTGATGAACTGTGGCATCTTGTTGAAGCTGCATGAGCATCTGTACCTGTACATGCAATCCAATCTCTGTTTGATTTAATGCCCAGGCGTATAACTGCTGTTATTACTGCCAGAGGTGGCTGTTCTGGGTACTGATTTCTCAGGATCTATCCAGCCAAATTTTTTGAAAATTTAATCACTTGTTATTTCTAATATAATATATTTGTCCAATAAATATCATTTTGTTATCTACATTTCTTCCTGGTGTAGCAATTTTAATGTCCAGTAGTGTATTACATTTCTTTCATTCACGATTAGAATGTTTTTCATTCTCAGAATAGCACTTTATCTAACCATATAATTTCATTATTTTTAATAGTAAGAAGCAGTTTATAAAAAAGGTTATATTTGTTAATGTAATTAATAAATGAATTACTTTTTAAAAATATTATAAAATTATCTTTGATACTTAAATAAAAAAGATTCATTCTTTTTTTTTGTTCAAGTTTATAGAGTAATTTTGGAGACAAAGACCACATTAAAAAATTTAGTGAAAAATATAATCTTAAAAAAATAACAAAAGAAAAAGATCTTAAAAATTGCTAAGTATATAATAAAAGTATCAGGCTTTTCTTACATTTAAATAAACGTCATATATTTGAAAAACGTTAAACACTGAATAAATGTGCTTCAATAATTGATATTCCAAATTCTTTATTTTATTAATGAAAGTGAAACGTAAGAAGATACTTATTTCATTCAAGAACATCACTTATTTTATTTCGCAATAAAATTTCACTACATTCTCCCAGCTCCTACCTCCCATAGGATGTGATTGCCTAAGTACTACCCCATCTCCTTATTCATCCGTATGTATCGATGACATTACTACTTTTGGTTGGTGTCTCACTCTACCATTGACTCGTTTGTTCTTGAAACAGTTAGTTATAGAGGGAGTACGTGCTTGTTTCAAAGTGATCAGTAATTCAAAGTTCAGAGTAATCTACACTGATTACTTCGTAAAAGGCACTACTCGCTCTGAGATTGACTCTCCTGTATGATACAATTACTTTCCATTGAGTGGATAGCAGCTGCAATGATTATTTTGAAACAGGTACCTCCAATCTATTGCATGGTAATTGCACCTGTTTCAAAATACTATTGTTACTTCTGTACCAGAAGCAATTATTTTCATTCGAGTAAATCCCGGACCCAGACTAATTTTGTGAAATTTGAAAGAAAAAAAAATTCTGATAACAGGTCGTTACATTAAAATATCGATTACAAAATACTGGTTACAAGTATTTTTTTTTTTAAATCTTATCTCTCTCGCGAGGTGTAATCTTTTCTAGCCTTGGCTCGGCTCGACGAATTAAAGATCACAACTACGTAATTAGTGTGTACTGTGTATCTGTTCTCTTCACTTCTCATGCTTTGTTTATTATTATTTGACTACCGTTTAATTTTTAAGTTTTGTATGAATGGGGTGCGTAACTGATTCATCATTACTATAGTATTTCTTAATTATATGCAATTATCTTAAGACTTTTTCTTGTGTAAATTATGCATTAAATAAATGGCAGAAGTTCTACGTTGCAAGGAATTCTAAGAAGTGCAATCATGGCAAACCGTTATCATCCCTTACTATTTCATAAAGTTCATGGTAAAAATATATCATTAAAAAGCAGTTTCATCGCTTCTAGACCTGATGGATTCAATGGGGGTATTACCTTCAGCAGCCGCCCAATAATGGTGCAAGAACTAGTTCATTTCAAAATATTGGAAACTGCGACAGATTGGAGTGGTGGTGTAAGAATCGGTTTCACATCTAAGAATCCTAAATCTATGAATTGTGTTCCAGAATATTCTATGCCAGATTTAACTAATGAACCTGGTAATTGGGTGAAAGCTCTACCAGATGAGGCAAACGTTAAAGGTACAGTCATTTCTTTTTATGTGGACGCAAAAGGTTTTGTTTATTATGGAATTGGTAACGAACAGAAAAAGTTTTTACTGAAAGGAGTAGAAACATCTGAAAAAATATGGGCTGTTATTGATATTTTTGCTAATACTGTGAGTGTTGAATTACTGGATCCTGGTTCACGATTTTCAAAAGTGAAGGAAAAATCATCTACTAAAAGTAATTTGTCTTTTCATCAAATGTATTTAAATAATACGGATTTGACCACTTCAAATAATATCGCCCACCAAAAAGAATGCCTGTCAGTTAATTCCTATGTTTTCACAAATCGCCCTTTAAAGCAAGGAGAACTAGTAAAATTAAAAATATGTGAAGTTGATCGTCGTCATTCTGGCACTTTAGAATATGGTATAACATCTTGTGATCCATCTGATATCAACCCTTCAACATTACCAGAAGAAACTGAGCAGTTATTAGATAGGCTTGAATATTGGTTAATTCAAGATGATACAAATAGATATGTAGTGGGAGATTTCATTACATTCGAAATGAATTCTGAAGGTAAAATAACTGTTTTAAAAAATGAGATGTCTGTATCTACAGTTTTTTATGTTGATAATAGTCAACCTCTTTGGTTTTTCTTTAAGCTAAGTGGACATGTCACTAGTATTTCTATAAATGGTTTTTATGAAAAGGAGCATAATGTCTCAGAATTAATGGGGGATTTGACATTATCATCTGATATAGAACAAAAAGCTGGAATTTCTGGTGAGAAGTCTTCAAATGAATGTATCATTTGTTATGAAAATCCTGTAAATTGTGTATTATATCGTTGTGGTCACCTCTGCCTTTGTATTGATTGTGCTCAAAATTTAAAGGCTAAAAATTCTAAAAGAGAATGTCCAATTTGCAGAAATGTTGTTTTAGACATTATTAGAGTATATACATAAATTTTGATAAGTGTGTAATTAAGGCAAATTGTAGCTAAGAATATGATAATTAAAACTTGAGTTAATTTATTATTGAAATAAGTAATTAAATTAAGGTTAATATTAACTAGTGTCAGATTATTTTAAAATAAATACCAGAATATGGATTTTTTTATTAACCTCAGTTCTGTTGTTGCATCAATATTCGAATGCCATTTTATAAATAGCTTAAATATTTTTCAAAAAAATTTATTATTTCAATTTTTAATTAACTGAAATATTTCTATGGAATTCTACATGAATTTTATTAATTGAAAGGTTGAACATTATATTTTATATGGATTTTCTATAAAATATTTAAATTTCTAGCTAAATAAATGTTATCTGTATTTAAATTATGCACACTTAAGTGAGTATCTTTGACTAATGTTTGTATTTTTTTGATACAAACCATTGAAAATTTTAAATGAGTATATAAATAATTTTTATGTTTTGACTACATTGATTAAACATTGCCATTAATATCAATATTTTTTAAACATTTTATAATCAGACATTTAAAATTATTTAGATTTAAGGTTTAAGAATTGATGATTTTATTATTATAATTTTAACTAAGGGCTTTTAATGTTTATTGCTTAATATCATATGTAGAAATACTTTCCTTTTTTAAAAATGTATATATGATTAGCTAAAGAAAAAGTTATTGTGATTTGATATGGTTTACAGTCTGCCAGTTTTTTTTCTGATATTTTTTAATTGAATAATATGGCATTTGAGTTTTTATTATGGAGCAGTTTTGTCATATTTTGGAATGAAATTTTTTTACTTTTAATAATCTTTCTTCTTTTATGTTAAAGAACTTGAATTTTACTAAAATAAAGATTGATCTTATAGATGATATTTTTCTCTTGAATAGAACTTGATGCTCAATAATTTTACATGGCTATTTTTGATTTATTTCAAATTTAAAAAATTGACTTATTTTTAATAATAAATAAGAAAAAAAAATATTTTTTCACAAAAATGAAATACTCTAAAGGAAAAGGTAGATTTTCCTTTTTGGTGGAAAGAGGCATTGATCTTTTTCTCAAAATCATTAAACACTAAAAGCACTTATCTCATAAAATCCATCTGGGCAATTTCTGAATTTTTTTGACAAGGAGTAAATATTCTCTAGATGACATAGCTATGACATAATGCCTAAAAGATTTTGTAATTGTGATGTAATAAATTCCTGAAAAAGGCTTTTACATCTAAATAATAAATTTAAATTTGATGAATTAAAGCAATAATATATATTTTTGAAATATAAAGATTTAAAAAATATGTTTATAATACTAAAAATATGAAAATGGAACAAAATATTCTAATTTCTTCATGATGACATAAATACTAGGATTGCCTAAATAGAATTTTGTACATAATTCTTATTTTTCTTTATCTCTAGAACGTCTAATATCTAAGTTTTAAATGAGAACTTATTGATTACAATAATTTATCAATTTTCAATGTAAATATATAATTTCCACTCATTTGTTTTAAATGAAAATAACATTTTAATGTTTAATCATGTATTGTGCTGGTGTAATTAATAAGTATATAAATACTTATTAATTACACCAGCTTGTGGCCCACATGCTTAAACACATGTGGGTCTCATTTTATTGTAGCACATATTTGTGTTATATGAAGAGGGTACACTGAGAACAGTTGTAACTTTGTGTAAGAAGTCTGAAAAGGATATTTTCCACATAAATATATACTATTTTTATTTCTTGTGAAATACTTATCCAAAACTCATTGGATTGCTTACAAGCATGTGGCATCAACCTTTATGTTTTGATGCATGTGACTGAAATGTTTTTGTTAATCTTAGATGCCAGAAAAAAAAAAGAAAAAATTCAAGTAAATTAAAAAAAGTTAGGATTTGAAATTTTTTAAAATAATATGGCAATGAATTATCAAATGAAATTAAAAAATACTCAATGATTTTGCTTTAATGTTTCATATTAGTTTCAAATGTTAGTGATAAATATCTTTCTAGTAGGAGAATGTGTTTGTATCGATCATTAAAGAATTAACAATTTATACTTCTATTTTATTTCTTAATTTACCCTTCTGATTCACTTTAAAAAAGTTCCCCACACACTCACAAATATTTATGAGATCTCCACATCAAGTAATATTCAAATATCTATTAGATCTACATTACATTCCTGAGATATCAAAAATTCAAAAGTCCATTGATATCATGAAATAACATTCTCTAGACATAAACATTAGGATAATGTAGAGATATCTTGTAGGTGTCTAATACTCTTGCCAATTGAATATCAAACTTCATAAAAGCTAGATATCTCACATACATTAGAAATATAAATTTTGTTTGGAATCTACACTTTGGATATTTATTTGTAGGATATCAACTTTACATTCATAGAAAGCTGTTTAAATATATTAACATTTAAAAAGTTTACAAATTCTAAAAGTAGCATTAATACATATTAAAGGATTTTAAATTAAAATAAAGCAGCAAAACAATTCTATTTAATCTCTATTTGGATGTTGATTATTATTACAGATGAGATAAGAAAACTAATGATTTTTTTGTTTATGCTGATTTTTCTGTTTTGAATGTGTATGTATTGTAATTACTGATTAAATAGCTTTTTTTACTTCTCGATCATTTGTTATTAAGAGCAAAACATTAATTAGAAAACATCAGAAAATCTGATCTATGAGGTCGGTACTGCTCCTTAAAAAATGTTTCATTGTTAAATAAGTACTATATAAATGTTAAATTAAGTTTTTAATTAGAACAAGTTGCCTTTACAGAGAAGTGCCAATTTTTATTCTATCTTTTAGTAGAATAATTATATACTTATACAAAGTAATGCATGTTTTTTAATTTTGTTTATGTTTTAAACAAAATTATATTTTCTTTAGCAAACAAATTTAATCATTCCCAGTGATGAAAATAATAATTATTATCTAGTTTTAAAATCAGTATCTAAATATATCTCAATATGTATTGAATTATAATAAGCTTTATAAAATTTTATTTTAAAGACTTATTAAAATTGTAAAACAAAAATTAGGTAAAAATTTACTGTACGGTTACTCTTGGCAACTTTTTCAAAAAATTGCCAAAAATCTCGCCAACATTGCCAATCTGGACAAGGACTATTAATATTTTCTATCACTATTTGTATAGTAGTAAATATCAATCCATTTTTTAAAAGCACTATTATTACTGTAAGAAGAAACTTTATACTTTTCCTGTTTTTATAGTTATAAAAAAAAAGAAGTATGATATTCTCCTGTATTACTGTGAAGTGTATGTTTTTAGTTATAAAAACATGAAGAGTATACTTTGAAAATACATGTCATTTATATTAAAAAATGTTAATTTTTGTATTAATTTTGAGTTTTAAATGTTTTTTAGGAATTTTGTATTTAATTCATTGGATATGTATTATGTTTTTGCAATATGAGTGTATTATTTTTTCAGATGTAAAATACAAAATAAAAAATATAAATTTAGTTATAGTCATTACAAAAGATATGTTTCAAAATATTTTTATCTTGATTCTGTAGTCTTTCTTTTTATTTTTTTATTATATATAAATCAGCTTTCTTCTAATGTTTCTCCTCATTTTGTTATTTTAAATAGCAAATTGTGATTTTTCCTGTCATTTATTGACAAGATTTTCCTCTCCTTAACCACTGCTGATTTTTTAATTTTTTTGAATAATATTTTATTCAACTTATAGGATTTTATATGTATTTTATTATATTAAATTAAAAATATTATACTAGTTATTTTGCTACAGTATTCTGTTCTAAACACATTCTTCAACATTTCATTGTATCACACTCTAATAAGTTGCAGGAGTAACCTCATTTATCAATGGAGATAGTTTTTTTTTGCTACTATTATTATAAACATTTAATATTTGTTTTGTTATCAACATATTTGTTGATAGATTGATGGGCAAATATTTAGTTCCCTACTGGGATTCTGTTATTATTTACTTAATAATTTACTTATTTTTATACTGATATTTAATTTAAATTATGTTTAAGTTTTTTAATGTAACATCTATTAGATATAGATTTATTTTCATGTTTGTTTACCTTTTATATATTTAATTATTGGACAGTATTTTATTGCATGGAAAAATTTTAAATTATTTAACCATGATTAACGTTGGCTATATTATCAACTTTGGTACAGTTGTTTGTGAAGACCTTCAATTAAATTTATTGTCTAATACCACTCTGTTTATAGAAGTTTACATAATTTTTCCGTTATTTTAATTGACCAAGGTATATTTTCCATGTAAATTACATTTTAATTTGCAAGCGTTTCATTGATCATAATTATATTAGATTTTTATCTAATGATCCCTAAAATAATCTTATAGTGTACTTTTTTATTAAAATTATTAATGGCAAAATATAATTGTTTTGTTGATGTTATTTCATTAATTTTTTTTTTCTTTTTTGATTTAACTGGTGCTGAGAAATGGATATTTCAATTGCAATATTGAAATTAATAAGTCCTTTTTAAATCTAAATTTGCTGCTTTAAAATTGAAAATTCTACCATCGCTCGTTAATACCAATTTATGACAACATTAATGAAAATAGACAACCATTTCATGTTGTTATTTCCACTTGGCAAAAAGAAGAAAACATGTTCCTTTAATAAAACTATTAACAATACAAATTGTCGAGTTGCTACTGCTTGCACAAAATAAAAACTGATTTTCAACATCTTACAATACCAGTTATTTTCATTTGGCATGAAACTTAGCGAAAACAAAATGATGTTCAAATAATTGTTTGAAATTTTACTTTGTTAATAATAAATGATAAAATTATGATTACTGATAAATTTTATTTTTGAAATTTTATTTTGATTCCAAACAAGAATCTGGAGAAATTCTATTGGGGAAATCAAATTACATATATTTGTGAACACAAATATTTTATCAAAATGCTGTTGTTAAAAAAATATTAAAAAATTTCACTTTTAAAAGTAATTAAAATGAATGAATAAAAAACTAATTTTGATTAAGTAATAATTTATTGACAATGTTATTCAGTTAAAACTTCAAATAGGCTAGTGTACCATCATTTTAATAAGGAAACTGTACTTTTTTCTCTCAGTATTATAAAATTTCACATGAAAAGATGAATCTATGTGAGCAGAATCAATATATTTATCTATTCAATTTATTTTCATTTTGAATGTGTGAAATATCAGCAAATCCACAAGTAACGATATTCCTTGATGATTTTTCTTCATAGATCTAACAGGCAGTTTCCACATTAAATAAGAAGTGGTTTACAAGAGCATTGCCTAGCATTTTAAAATATATTTTTATCATTTAATTAATATGCATTATTTTATCATTTTGTTTTAAACAGAGAAATATTAAACTTTGTTATTCACTTTACAGATTATTATATAATGGACAAATAAAATACAAAGGATATTGATAATCAGTAATTTAAAAGCAGATTTAACTTAGGAGTGCTAATTTTAAATTTACTTTATTGGAAATGTATTTTATTAGTCATCCAGAACATAATTAGTTAAGATTAATTTTTGGAGCATTTTATTGCATCTTTTTATTATTCAAAATGTAAGTAATAAATTTAAATAGCCAAATGAAAGAATTTATTATGTAAAAGGTTAAATATTTCTGATTTGTTTAAAAATAAACAAACAAAAAAATAAGTTGCTCATATTAAGAATTTTTATTATTATTTTCTTAAAAGAAAACTACTTAAAAGAATTATCAAATGCTAATATATAAATGTTATCTAGGTTGATATAGGATTAAACAAAAAATTTAAGTTCTTCATTGAAAATTGATTTTGGCAAAATTATTAGGGCTGTTAAACAGGTAGACAAAATATAAAGTTTTTTTTTTGTAAACTTTTCTGTTTCGTAATATTTAGTAGATAATTTATGCACTATTTTCAAAACTTTTGAATTTCATTAGTTATATAAAATATAATTAAAATAAACAGAAATAATTGGTCAAGTTACTTTTTGCCTTTGATTTAAATAAAGTAACTTCATGGAATTGTAAACATATAAATTGTTGCAAATCATTTGCTTAGTGATAATATGCTTTATTTCTCCTAAACATTTTTAAAAGTAACTTGAAAAGAATATTGTATGTAGGAGTCTATGTTCAAATATTTATTTCATAGCTACTTGAAATCTAACTTGATTTAAATCTAAGAATTTTATTTTAGAGATTAAAATAATTTAAATATAGAATTTTCTGAAGTATGCACTTAAAATGTGGCAATTGCAAGCTAAATATTTCTCAGCATATCATTGTAACTTAAATATTTCTGTGTTAAAAAAAATCAATATTTTTTGTACTTTTATAAAATTAAATGACTTTTAGCAATAAGTGATTTATAATATGACATTTTTTTTCATAAGATATTCAGTAAATATCTTATAAACTCATTATCTTCTAACATTTTTAATTGTAAGAAAATTGTTAAAAATAATTATTGATAAATATTAATTCCAGTATAAAACAATTATATATTTCTACCACTGAATATAAGATCAATTGCTGTAAATATAAGTTCTTATTTCTGAATTGTAAATATACTGTGGCACATAAGTTTTTTTTTTTTTTTTTTTTAACTTTTTGGGTGCACATTTATTTGAATAATTTTTTGCATTTGGAGCACATTTGATTTTTTGGGGGTATAGAATAATTTGTAAGAACAGCTTATTTTATGCAAGAATTTATTTATTTCATAATATATTTGCATATATATGAGAGATATTGGGATAACTTTAAATCACACACACACTATCACTTTCAAAAAATGTGTCGCTAATTTGTGACATGGGTCCGTATAGCTCTAGATACACTTTGATAATGAAATTATTTTTTCGGTTGTAACCGAAACAAATTACTTTGAAATAAACAAGAATGAACATGTTATAAATACTGTCTCATTTTCAACGACGTATCTGAATGTAGTGTGCGACTTTGGCCAAACTAATGCATGACGTTCTAATACGTCTAATGTGGTCAAAGGGTTAAAGGAACTACTGATATGTTACAGTTATTTATTATAATATTTGAATAAATATTTAATATATATGCTATAGCTGATATATATTAAAGGAAATATTTGAGAAAATCTGATTTTATTCAAAACTAGATTATAAAATTTTTTCAATTTATATTAGCTCATTCTCTCTCATTTATTCAATTCTTACTGTTAGTTCACTTTCTATGTACATCTTGTTCAAATTTTCAATTATTAATAAAATACTTTTTTATTCATTCATTCAAGTTTAAATGCATTTTTAAACTTGCAGTAGATGACATTTGGTGTTAATACAGTTTTTTCAAATATATTAATTCCTTCATTAAATTAAATTAATTAATTTCAATTTTATATGGGGGAAAAATACACTTGTGTAGTGGTGCAATAGTTGCAATCTCTGTCTTTACAATTCTTCTTAAGTTCTTAAATTTATTTATTTTTATTATCTTTAAAATGAGTGTATTACTTTCTTTGAAAATTCAATTTTGTGTTTTCGACATAGTGTGAGAAATGGGGAGTATGTATGTGCGAGAGAGAATTTTTTCTAACTTAAAAAAATGAATAAAGGTTATTTACAAATGACGTTCTGCAATATAGTGAAATAATAAATTTGTCTTGCAGTGTCGAAGTTGGTTTAGCGTAGGCATTTTTTTGTATATATATATATATATATATATATATATAATAACACAGAGAGAGAGAGAGAATCTTCTTGTTTTTGGATCAAATCTCGTCGAAGCATAAAAATAGCAATTAATTCAAACAAACAAACTGGATTAACGGCATCGCACCTTGCTTCAAAACCGACAATGCGAAATTTAATAAAAAGTAACTTAAATTAAAATTTTCTTTGTTGACTTGAAAAGGAATTGACTTAATTTTTTATATATATATTACTTGTTTCATCATTATTAATGTATGTAAAAAGGAAAAAGATTTTGCTTTTGAAAAATAATAATGGAAAAGTATTTTTTGGTCATGATTATTGCATTTCAAATTTAGATTCTAAAATCATTGTGTCAGGAAACTTTTTTCATGTAATACAAAATTATTTTATGAAAAAATAAAATCTTATGAACAATTAAATAATTAAGTTTATCTTATTAGAAAAATTTGTTTAATCAAATTCGAAAACATCAATTTTGAGTTATATAAATTCAGAAAGCTTTGATGATCTAATTATGGGGACACAATTTCAAAAATTCCATATTATGAAATTGTTAAGATCAAAACCCATGGTTAACAAGTTAATATGCAAAATCCAATATAAATAATAAGAAAAAAAATTAAAAGATATTTTTCAAAGAAAATTTTATTAAAAGTAAAAAAAAAAAAAAATTAATCGAGAAAAAACTATTACAAATTAATCCTTTTGCCACGAGACTTGCATTTAGTATATCTCTATTGATATTCTGGCTAAGGTTCCTTTTTGCCTCAGAAGATTTTTCTTTTCATCTAGATTGTTTATATATATATATAAACAATCTAGATAAAAAGATATATATATACATATATATATATATATATATATATATATATATATATATATATATATATATATATATATATATTCTAGATTATATAAGATCCTTCTTTTTATCTACTTTAGACATTCAGACTAGATTTCTGTTGATTGAACGCTAATCCTTCTACTTTATCTTAAGGATATCATTAAAACTATGTTTCTTGACTCTTAAATTCATGGTATATCGGCCTGGGCAGCATGCCTTCATTCCCTCATTTGAGAGATTTCCATGACGCCAGACTTGGCTATGGTATTGGAACGCAGACGGATAATCGTAGCTCAAATTTACAGGAGTTTAAATAATAAAACTAATACATCAGTTTTCGAGATATTATAATACAAAATATTAGATCTACTGTTTATTCAATATTTTAAATAATAGATGGGATTCATGATAAATTTGTAAGAGAAATTCCACTTTAAAATCTGTGTTTAACTGGAAAATAAAATACGGTTAAATTAAAGGTAATTATATTTTCTCTAAGAAAAGTTCGTTATTTAATTGTAAACTAATCATTGTTGAATATACTAGCATTTTCTATCTATTTAGTATAGAAAATGCTGTCATGCTTAACAGATGATCCATTAGATTAGCATTATTATTCATCTAATGAAAATTCAACCTAAAGTTTGACATACTTATAATGCAAAAGTAGTTTGATAGATTTCAATCTTATTATGCTAATTCTCAATTTCAATAAATTCAGAATTTAGGAAAATATATTAGCATTTTTTTTTTCATCCTCATAATTTACATGGTTGAACGGCAAGAATAGAACATTTTATTCGAAAGAAATTATAAAAAATAAAAATCCTTAGTTATTCATTTTTCATTGTTACGAAAATTTTCTGGTTAAAATTGGGAAAATTAAACATATGTGATATTGTAAATTAATTTATATAAACAATCCACTTTTGTAAAAAATGCAAACTCTTGTGTTAAATCTCTAATAATTTTAATCGATTTAATTTGCGTTTTATTAAATTCCTTCAATTGTGTTTTTCATTTTTGTCCGATAGATGGCAGTACTATAATAGCTATTTTTCCCACTCTGGTTACTGAGGGCATTTTAATTTTTAAAAACCTTTAAGCTTCACTTTGTCCTGAAATAAATATGTGATGATCATTCTATCTGAAAATGTCATCAGAACATATCGGAACGTAGTGCAAGAGATAATAATATTCGAATAATATTTAAATTATTTCAATATTGTTTCAGTAATCACATAAATAAAAAGTGATAAAAAATATGAAAACCAAATGAAATAAAACTTTCGAGTATTAAAAATATGAAAAAATAGAAGTAACATTGAAAAAATTACAATTTTTTTAGAAAAAGGTTAAAGAAATTTTGAGTTGAATAAAGCTTAATGATATTCAGTTATAAATAATCCGAAAACTGTTCTTTTCTCCATTTTGAAAATTAACTGATCCATTATTTCTGTTAGTTATCTAAATAAAATTTCATAATTTTTAGAATACATTTAATTTAAATGAAAAGTTTCAGATTTCAGTGGGAATTTTATATACGTAATGGTTTTTAATTTTTAAATCAGAGTCCATTAAATTAGCATTCCTTTAATTCTTTTGTATCTTTATGATCATTTCCAGGAAGTAAATTAAAATTTCTTTTTTTAATGGAAACGAACGAATCAACCTAATCTTTCGTGATCACTGTAATGTTCAAAATCAGCTGCTTCTGCTTTTCTTCCATTCCCAAAACTAAAAGCTATTTTTTAATGATATTTCATAATCCGTCCTTATCTCTTATTAAAATATATTACCATCTTTTTTATCATTCATTTGATTTCTTAAAAATATTCATAGCGAAATAAATCAGAAGGGTATTTAACCTCAATAATTTTTCGATTTTCATTTTAAAAATATTATTTGTTTTAAAATTAAAATAATATTCTCAAATTACCTTTTATTAACAAGTTACATTCAACAGCATTTATAACATAACCTATACTTGATTTCTTGCATTATTTATAAGTGCAACATTGATGAGAATATTTTCTTTGTAATTTATTATTTATAAAATACTTATATATTCACTTAGACAACATCTTAATGTCTCCTTTCATTCCTTGAATGTGCATAAAATTTCATGTACAATTTGTTTAAATTACCACTATTTTTTGAATTTCTTAAAAAAAAATAATCTTTCTTTACAAAAACAAATCATTTTGTGGTAGCATTTAACTAAGTACTAGATGATTACAATTAATTAAGATTTTACTTTACTAATGATTTCTTTCATTGAAAGCACCAATCAATGCACCCATTTCAATTATATTTTAAATACAAACCACAGAAAATTCTTTTTCCTGTTTTGTTACACCCAAAAAGAAGATAATAATCCATGATTCATTAAAATAAATAAAATACTTAAATGTTTAAGGTTTCAATAATTTTTTTATTTAGTTTGCAGTTTTAAATTTTAATATTATGGGTCTTTTCTTTATTGGATATTTGTAATTTCTGATGAACAAGTTCTTACATTTTCACTCAAGAAGATCCAAACGAATTATGCTTAGCACAATTAATTTATAATTCTTCTCTCAATAAAATATTATAAGAAAATTTAATATAATGTGTATGAATTATATTAAATTTTTTTATAATACTTTAATAAAAATTTAAAATAAATGTATATAAATAACTAATCATGTGTCAATCATTCATTCCCAAGCTTTCATTATTAAACTTATAATAATTTATTTAAATATTAACGGATGGAAAATAATTGGATAGAGACTTCGTTCTAAATTCTAATGGACATTGAAAAGTTTTGAAATTTTATTTTCCTCGCTTATCAATCAGTGCCAATAAATTTTTTCACTGATATTTTTCATATTCTTTGTTGAATATTTTCAGTGGATTCGTACCTTTTAAAAAATTTATCTTTTAAAAAATTTTTCCATTTAAAAAAGAGTTAAAAAAATGTTGGTTGTAAATAATTATTTTGCGTTATGTTGCAGACGTTATATAAATATTATACTCACATTTAATTGTAGGTGGATCCTAGAAGTTTCGGATTAAGAAGCAAATGAGACAAGTGATATTAAATTTCAAGACGTGAATTTTTTAAAGGTTCCTCACTAGAGACTTTTTACTTATCCTATTTTCGGTCACTAACATGAATTTTTTTGTTTATACTTTATGTCATGTAATCAAGGCCTTGGGCGTTGGTGGTATAACTGTTAGCATAATTGCCTTCCAAGCAGTTGATCCGTGTTCGGTTGCCGGTCAACGTATACCTTTTTTATAAATTTTAGTTAATTGTTTATTAATGTGTGGGTTTGAGTATCTATATTCTCCAATATAAATATTTCAATCGATAATCACTTTCAAGATCATAAATAAATAAAATAATTGTTATGTTCTTATAATAAAAGAAAACAATTTAAATATTATGCTTTTCAAGAGATGTTTGTAAGTTACTTTTTGTTGTTTTACAGTATCTTGCAAATAACAATTTTCAATGTAGATAATGGCTTTTAAATTTATAAATAAATAAAAAAGTGTTAAAAGAAAAGCAGTTAAGTGCTATGAATTTCAAGCTATTTTTATGTGTTATTTTTGGTTATTTTACTGCATTTCGTAAAAACATTTTGCAAATAGGAATAAGTTTTTAATAATAATTCATGGAACTACGAATTTTCATCTTCATAATATATATAAATGTATCCGTATACAATATATGAATGTAAAAAATATTTATATTCTTGTAATATTTTTACAGAAATATAATCAATTAAAATATGACCTTCATTTTTGTGTATAATTAAGAGTGAAATAATTGATTTAAAAAACAGAACAGATTGAGAGAAATTAATTTGTATGGGTACTTAATTGATATAAATGTTTCTATTCAATTTTTATTATTATATTATATTGCATTTTTTTAATCATTCCTTAATTTCTTTACAGTATTGAAAAGAAAATTAATTATCACACTTTTAAAAACTTCTAATAAAAAATAAATTTAAAATTTATTTTCTAGCTATAAGTGAAAATTTTGATTTATGTTCGTAAAATGTTTTTTTTTTCTGTTTGTGTCATTAATTTTTCATTATCTTTGTCTAAGAAGTTGTATCTTTTAATATTTCCATTTATTTATGCTATTTATGTAAAAAATCTTATGATAATTTATATTTTTGTAAAAAAAAATTAAATACTTCTTATCAAAGATTCTATGTAGAAATAGGCTCTTTAAAAATTTGTAAGATTTAAAAAGATAATTTTGTAATATTTTTTTTTTTTATGAAAAATATTTTTTTATGATATTTTTTTTTATTTTGTTTGTATATATTTATTAGAAATAATTTAAATAATTATTTTTAAATTGAATTAGATTTTTATAATCTACAGCTATTTCTATAGCTAAAAAGAAGATTAGAAAATACAATAAGAAATGAACACTATTTATTCCAACTTCAAAAATAATTATCAAAGCTATTTCATAAGAAACTGGCCAGACTTATGTGTGGGTTTTTTAAAAATTTAAATACTTATAAATTCGTATATATCTTTAAAAATCGTATAAGTAAATTATTTCTCATTTTAAATTAAGTTACGAAGTATTTCAAAATATACGTTTCATAAAAAGTCTTACAAATTAAATAATATCAATTAATTTTTCGGTATACGTACACTCTTATGAATATGTAACATATATTTTTCTCTGTTATAAATCAAGTGCATAGTTTCTTTTAAAAGTATCTATCATCATCTTTAAAAATTAATTCCAATGTATAAATTTTTATCTATATCTACGAATAAATTTTTGAGTAAAACGATTGATAAAATTTGAAATGTATGTCCACCAAATTAAAATTTCTATTCCATTTTGCATTATTAACACAAAATAATACATAGATTTCTAAAATAACTTGATACAAAATTAGTAATGCTTGAGTAAAATTACGAGAAAACACTTTAAGAATTAATAAATAAACTTAATTTAAAAAAGTTAAAGAATTAATAAATAAGATAAAAAAAAAAATTAAATACTGTCTACAGTTGGTTAAGTCTGCCTCGTCTCTTGATAACAAAGTCAATTATCCACCTCTTAGCACCTCAGTTAACCACTTCTTAATTACAGCAGTTTCCGGTTTCACTTTAATAACTTTTAATTATTAGTCTAAACCGGATTTAATGCATGCCACAACCTCTAGAATACAAGGCCAGAGCACGCAGACAGGAAGTGGCTATGACGTCAAAGAGAAAAGGCTGATGTAGCTAATTTGAAGAGAAATTCGAAATGTGCGTTAGCGTGGTGGCGTTTGTAACAACGTGGTGGCGTTTGTAAGTTTTGAATACATTTTTATTTAGCGGATTTATTTTATAAACTGAGATTTCTGTGGAATTTTATTTCTCTGGATATTATATATTCCCCTAAACTGCAAAATAATGCCATTCACATGCTGTGTTTCTTTTGTAAAGGAAACTATGATAGAACTAATACTACAGTAAGTGTATTTAAGTTTCCAAAAGACACATAACTTTTAAATAAATGGATTCTTATGATTTCAAGAAAGGATTTTAAACCAACGAAGTCATCAAGGGTAAGTTCCATACATTTAATTATCATTCTTATAGTAAAATAATACGAGTAAACTCATGCATTCTAAATATCGTATTATTAATTGAATGTTAAAATAAAGTGTTTCACGAATATTTGAAATTTTAAGAGAAAGAACGGTATAAAATTATATAACAAGATTATTTTATAAATGTAAGGATATTTTATATTAGTATAAACGTTTAAGGGGAAATGTAAAAAATGAATTTTTAATAATACACAGTAATTCAACAAATGTGTAATCTTTTAGTATATATGTCAAATGTATAAATATATAAATACATGAATATTAATACACATTGACACCAAATTATTGTGAAATCAGCCATTATTTCCATAACATAATATTTTTAATAAACAATCTACTTCTGCAATTGTATAGTTTTAATCTAATTCATAGCTCTGTGGTACTTTTGCAATTAAAAACGCTTACAAATCTAGCATTAAAAAATTGTTAGGATTCAATCATATACTGCAATTAAATTTTTTGAATTTACAAAACTAAAAATAAAATGTTAATTAGTGACAATTTGAATAAATATATTTCTTCCAGTTTTTATATGCATAGGTTTTAATCTTAAAAAAATTATTCTTAAAGTAAAAAAATTAAGGTTTAAACCTTAATTTTTTTACACTAAAAATAACACTTCAATTTTTTAATATATTATTTGCTTAATAAATTTTCTTAAACAATATAGATTAATTTATAGCCTGCTTTTAAAAAAAATTGTGGTATAGAAATGAGGAGAAATGAACATTTATTTGAAACAAAATTGAGGCTGGTATAATTAAGTTGCAAAAATGGAAAATTAAAAAAATTCCTAATTTTAAATTAGTACATCAAATTTTTATTTAGGTTTGCGAATTACATTTCAAGAAAGATGATATTGAAAGAGAAACATATATGCCAATTTTAGTTTATATGGCAGGTTACTGTGTATATACAATATACAAAAAATTAAAATGTGAGTCATGCAGAGAACAGTTAGTTATAGACAAGGTGTTAGCTGTTGAAGATGCTTATAAATTAATTTCAGGTTTAAATAGAGGAAGATTACACTTTCCTAATTCTGATGTCATTAGTGTTCTTTCACAATCGCCCAAAAATTATTGTCACCTGATTATGAAGGTAAATTTCTTAAGGAATCTAACCAAAGAAAATTTATGACTCAATTAATAATGTCGTTAATGAATAACTTTGAAATTTACAATGATGTAGATACTTGTTTCTCTGGCCATACACCTGAAGACATAGTAAGGCGAATTGTTTGGGTGACATCTAATATACTTTTGAAAAATTATTCAATAAAAATGATATGTCAAAAAAGCTCCAAGAAAACGAAAATTAAAAACATTGGAAAAATAACACATTTCACACATTAGATATGAAATTATATTTCTTATTTGTTGTTGTTATATATAATTGTGTTTTATTTTTTGCGTTATTCACTTATTTATTTAAATTCAAGAATATGCAATTTTATCTAATTGTGACATTAAAATTCAAATGTTTAACATCATAGAAATATTTTCTTAACAAATAACCAACAGGATAAACAATCTAATTTTTTATGTCTTACTATTTTTCAATAAATGAAAATTTTCAATTGTGTCTAGTTGTAATACGATAGATAATATAAAAATTTAATATTTTTTTAAAATTATAAATATGTTTGATTTAAAGCCGTATTTCAATTTTAGTGTAAATTACTACTGGTTTTAACATTAAGGAAATGGAGTTTGTTATGTTATGATATTAAAATTCTAATATTAAATTTTACATATCACTGTTCCAGTAAAAAATAACAGGGTAAACAATTTTAAAATTTCCTATTCTTATTAAGTTTAAAATTTCCAATTCTATTTTTTGTCTGATAAAAAAATAAATATCAAGTAAAGCAAAATTCTTTTATCGTTAAATAACAAACAGTTAAGTTATTTTAAAAAATCACTTTAACAAATCAAAAATTAATTTCAAAAAATAAAAATAATTTTAGTTTTATTAAATTTAATGTGATATTTTACTTAAATTATGAAAAGAAGCTAGACATTTGAATGTACCGCGCACAAATATTACTTCTTTAGCCAATATATCAGCGACAGCAAAAATGTCAATAAGCCTTCTTCCGATGACTCCTAACTCGCGCGCTCAGTCCTTGTATTCTAGAAGGTGTTGGCCAGAGACTAGGTATCCTAGTCTGTGGTGTTGGCTCTGGCCTTGGATTCTAGAGGGTGTTGCCATACCACTTTGCGTTGTGGTTGAACAAGATATTCGTCTGCCGCATTATTTTTTCATTTTATTGTTCTTTTAAGTTATTGTTTATTTTAAAATTTATATGATTATTGTATGCGACATATTTTACTTTTTTTTTTATAAATGATATAGGTATGCCATTTCTTATAGTGTTCAGAAGGAATCTATTTCATTCGATTTGAAATATAGTGTTTGAATTTATAAGTCATAATTGTTGCAAATTTATTGGAATAACATTTAAATATGAAATTTTAAACGATTATTAATGGAAAAATATTCATTAAATAAAATTGTTTCATACCATGTAATTATTTAATTTATTTTTAAAATTTAATGCCATAAAATACACATATTTTTTATTTATTTCATTAAAAATAACTGAATAATGCATTAAAATAGATCTCGTATTTTCATTTAAATTTGTAATGCAGTTTACGACTTACAGTTCTAGATTAGTTTTAATGTATAAAAAAATATATTCACCTATACATTTTTTCTGAAAACTTTTCCATTTTATATATTTAAAAGGAATATCATACTCGTGAGATTTTCTCCAACTGAATAGAATCAATCTTCAGATGGAATTCTATAGAATTTGATTTAGTCTAAATCTAGTAACCTTCAAATCAAATTGATTCTATCTAAAAGATATATTTTATCCAACGGACACATCTTGACTTAATTTTATTGGTTATGGTAAAAAGCAAGCCATGATATTTACTATATTAAACTTTAATCACACAATTTTTTTACTCGTGCCAAATTTCGATTTAATAACCATCAAATTTGAATCCGAAATACTCTTTTAAATATTCTTATTTAACACATTTTATCACAAACAAGTTGTAATAATTCAACAAACATAATTAAAAATAATTTTACTCGCATAAGTAAAAAATGTAATGATTTAATTCAATAACTTTAAATTATGTGAATATTAAATTTTATATTTTTCTTTAAAATATTGTATTTTTAATTAATTTTACATCCAACAAAATAGTTAAAATTGCGTAATTTCTTGATATATTTTATAAATGATTGAAAAAATATTTGGAGACGAGAAGAAAAAACATATAATACCAAGAAAATATTTTTAAAAAAACTTGTAATAGTAAAATTTTTAATTACAATTGTTTTATTTTTAATTCCTGATACTTTTTTTAAGATTTTAACGTACTTATTTTTAAGGATGTTAGACTAATTTTAACAAAATTAATAATTTCTTGTAAGAATTTTTTTCTGGAAAAGACATTATGTCTTTTTTCATCGAGTAATTTGTTAGAAGACGTCTTATTTCGAAGCAAGCACACATTTCAGTTTTGTCTTTTCTTCTAAAGTTATATGTAATGAAATTTTTGAATAAAAAAAATGCTTATTTTAACTTCTTACAATATAAGTGATATTAGTTTCACTTTTAAAAAAAAAGCACGAAATACTTCAAATATTGAGCAAAAATATAATTTTATCGGGGTAAAGAAAAAAAGAACTCTTTATAATACGCTATACCAGGGATGGCCAAGACGTCGAGTCTACCCGTTACTTCTGGCAAGGTTCCTTGGAAGATTAACTTGGAAATTTCGCTTCTAAGTTAATCGTCTTACGAGGCAGGTCGCTCGCTTCGTACCGCACTGATACGAATTTGTTTCAAAACTGTTGAATGTTCGAACTGTTGTTCGAAATTGTTAATACGAAACTGTTGAATTTGTTTTTCAACAACCAGTCCAAAATGACTCAAGCAGGCACCAGTGCTAAGAGAAGTAAAACATACCATTATCACAATGAGTGGGAAGATGATTTCTTCTTTGTTATGTTGAAGGAGAAATGTGTTTGTCTCATATGTAACTCAAGTGTGGCATTACCAAATAAAGCAAACGTCGAAACACATTTTAAAACCATGCACTTAAAATACGCTACAGACTTTCCAATCGGCAGTGAATTTCAAAAAGTTAAAGTGCATGAATTAAAGTTGAATTTACATTTACAGCAATTGGTATTTATGAAACCAGGCACCAAAGCTAAAGCAAAAACATTGGCGTCGTTTAAAATTACAGAATTTTGAAAAAGCGAAAAAAACCATTCGAAGATGGAGAATTGATAAAAGAAGCTTTCATTAAAGTGGGAGAAGTACTTTTCCACGATTTTAAAAACAAATCTGAAATAATATCGTGAATAAATAATATTTCTTTGTCCCGTAACACTGTGATGCGACGGACTGAAGCTATGAATAATAATTTGGAAAATTTATTAAATGACGATTTAAAAGCTTGTAAGTTCCTATCACTTTAATTTGATGAATCCACAGATATTAGTGACATTGCACAGTTATGCCTTTTGTGAGAATGATTTTCGAAGATATGACTTCAAAAGAATTATTAACTATAATTCCATTGAAAGGACAAACGAGGGGACATCTACAATTCATTTAAAAACTTTATTGATAAGACAGGATTTCCAATATATAAATTGGTCTCTATTACAACAGATGGAGCTCCAGCAATGGTCGGGAATCGAACTGGTTTAATTGCCTGATACAATAATGACGAGGAAATTCCCAGTTTTACCAGCTATCATTGCATTATTCATCAACAGGTATTGTGTTCAAAAACACTAAAGTCTAATGATATAATGTAAATTGCTTTTAAAATCGTCAATTCAATTCGTTCAAGATGTCTTCAGAGACGACAATTTCGGGCGCTTTTGGAAGAAACTGAATCAGAGTACGGAGATCTCTTAATTCACACAGACGTGAGGTGGCTAAGCCGTGGTGCTTTTTTTAAAAAGATTACGTATTCTGTTACCAGAAATAAGAAATTTTCTACAAATAAAAGGAGAACACATTGCTGAATTGGTAGATGGGAAATGGCTCATGAAACTAGCTTTTCTCTGCGATATTACTGCAAAACTTAACGACTTAAACCTAAATCTGCAAGGAAAGAATAAATGTTTAACAGACATGATGAGTGCGATTAAAACTTTCAACTAAATGATAAAAAGATATGCATCTCAATTAAGAAAACATGAATTAAAAAACTTCAAAAACATGGAGAAAAAGTGCATCCATAATCCAAACCGAGACTTCAAAGATTTCGCTGTACACTTAGATGTTTTGTTTGAAGAATTTGAAAGAAGAGTCACTGACTTATTTAGGTTGGAAGAAACACTCAATTTTATTATATTTCCATTTAATGAAAATGTCAACATTGATGAAGTATCTGAACAAATAGGACATTTAATAGATATCACATCAGTCACGGTTGAGGAAGAAATTATTAAATTAAGATGCGATCTATTTCTTAAATCCAGAGCATCTAGCGATACTGATTTTTGGAAATTAATTTCTGAGGAAATGTTTCCAAATATTCCCAAATTGATTTTGTATTTGAAATCATACTTTGGATTGACATTTGCGAATCTGCTTTTTCAACCATGAATGTCATAAAAAATAAACATCGGTCACATTTAACAGATGAACATATAATTTCGTGTTTATGCATTGCAATAAGCTCATATCAGCCACAATAGGATAAACTTGTCGCAGACATACAGTGTCAAATTTCAACTAAACAAAGTGAATTGGATGGTCAATTTTTATGTATATGAATACTTTGATTATTTTCGTCAGTAAATTTTTATTTTGTTAATATTAAGTTTTTTTTTTTTTTTTTTTATTATTGGTAGACCGCCTTCGATTTTTTAAATGTGGAGTAGACCACGGACCCCAAAAGTTTGGCCATCCCTGCGCTATACTAAAGAGAAAAAAAATTACAAATTATGCAGCATGAAAATTGCATAATGCATGAGTATAGACAAGTGAATGGAAAACTGCAGAAAAAGTACGTATATCATTAGATAATCGTTAACTTTGAAAGCCGAACGAAATAAGAAGCGAAATTGGCTTTTTTAAATATTTAAGAAGAGATAAAAAGTAGGTCCCTTTGGAACGCAATCCTTAAGAATCGACAGTTTTAACTTACGTAAGCCTTTAAATTTAAAAGAAATAATAATAAAAGAACTTTTTACAATTTTAAGAATATTTTTTTAATAATTTATCTAGACTTTTCTCTTCATCAAATTTCTAAAATTTTAAATTCCTATAATAATTTATTCATAAATTATTTTAGTAATTTATGACTATAATTATTTTTAAAAACACGAGTAACACTTAATGAAACTATAATATATTCTTTAAATTTCATGCTTACTTAAATCTTTCAAATGAAAGAAATTTTACTTTTATTTTCATTAAATTGCTTGCTATTATGCGTTATAATACTAATCTTATTTCATTGAGTACGAAGAATTTGTTTTTCATAAAATGAAGATGAAGCTATTAGATAATGTTAAATATTGAACTGAAAAGAATAGCTTAATTTTTCTTTTTAAGTTTTTTAAATTCTTGTATTGTAAATCCTTTTTGTCCACGAAGAGAGAGAGAGAGAGAGAGAGAGAGAGAGAGAGAGAAAGGAGGCAAATAAGAATTTAGACGGAAGAGAAAAAGGTGAGAGGAAGAAGTGCAAACGGTTTTGCGCTTGTGTCCCTTTTTGTGAAGCAATTAATGAGGCTGTTATCGGCCTTCACGAGCGACGCTTTCTTGAAGAAACTAAACAAGGGTGTAGGAAAAAAAAAAGAAAACATATTTATTATCACGATTTTCTACCCAATTTCCTTCATTAACACTTTTCAAATACTTTCTTCGTTGCTTGTCATATTTGATTAAAGAGGCAAAAGATTTTTCTGATTTTTTTATTGTTAGAAAGAGAAACATTGTCTTCATTTTGAAAAGTGGTTGAAAAAAATATCGAAACTTGAATAAGTAACTTGTTTTTGTTTGTTCAGTCAGGATCAATGAAATGTAAATTCTTTCAGAGAGTGAGGCTCAAGCTTTGGTAATAGTGAATGAAGTGATACTTCGCTGAATTTAACGCGATCTTATGAAATGACTGCATATATATTCAATAAATTTTGGAGTATTCAAGCTTTATAAATGTTAACGTTAATTTCCAAATTCTAAGCTAATAAGAATAGTTTAATCTCATTTTCCATGAAACGTTAATTATTTTTAAATTTTTTTCCCTTTCATTTGAAGAGTGTTTCATGTTACTTCATTTGATATTCTCAGAAGATATTAGAAATGATATTTGATTCAATAAGAAAAATTAATAAGCTTTTTTTAGCATTTATTTTCTGTGCCCTAAACTTAATGTGATGAAAAGAAAAGTATATATATATTCTCTTGAACACTGTGATTTTTAACCACTATCTCAAGGCAATTTTGTGTGGCGAAAAATTCTTAAAATGTACCAATAAATTGTAGCGATGTATTTAGAGCAAATTATTATGGTTTTATTTATTACGAATAAAATAATAAACGTACTATTGTTTTTGTAGTACATATTATATTTTACATTCAAAATTATTATCATATAAGAAAATTATTATCAAAATTATTATTATTTTACACAATGTATTATTGATAAGTAAGCAACTTTTAAACTTATCTTTTTCTTTGTGTGTCGCCAAATTTTGAAATTATTAAAAGTATGCCGTGACAAAAAGGGTGAGAATTTTATTCGAGGAAAATATAATCTTATTTTCATCGATTAAAATATGACAAAGCACTGAACTACTTGAACGCGTGACTGCAAATCTTGAACATCTTATATAACATTAATAACGCAGAAATACTATATTAGTAAGATTCATTCAAATATCTTTAATGTATATAAAAAATCTCTAGTCTCAATATCTTTTTTAAATTAATCAATTTAGAGTCATTTTTTAAGACTCTAATGAAATCAGATAAATTCCTATTTCTTGAATTTCAAATGAATCGTGTAAGAATGCAAATTTTGTAAGTATCCTATTATTCACATATAAAAGAGTAAGAAAAGTAAATAATTTTTCAGTGTTGTTTTTAAACATAATTTATTTGATGTTTTATCAGTAGTATACTAAAAAATGAATAAACTGCATTCTAATTTAGTGCGAAACATATTCTCAGGAATTCCAATAACTATTTTCAAAAGATTTCTGCATAAAAAATACTTTTTTAGAAATCTGGAGGTACTTGTTTATGGCATTCGATAATGGTATACCAATGAATTATTTCATGCAAGAAAATGTTTCTATTCTATTATGTAAAAATTCTGTAATATTTAATAATTTAAGATATAAAAATTTAAGTTTAATTGATTGCTGTATTTTCATGTCAGAAATATCGAGCGTTCTTTGAAGATAAGAAAAATAACATTATATGTATTCATTGACCAGAATTTCATATATACCAAAATAATTTTACGAGCTAGCAATTTTTTATTTATTAAGCTAAAAATTAATTAAATTAAGGAGATTTTTTGCAAAAAGTTACGATTTGATTAGCAATTTAACTGTAGTTTAAATGTGAATTTGTACAGAATTTGCATTTTAGTAAGTTTCTTAATAGAGTTCTATATTATTAGAAATGTTTTAATCAAAGATTTTTTCAAGTTTATTATAAGAATTTTATAAATGCAAATTTATCAGAGGTATTCATGTACAATATTAAGACTAAAAAGCCTCCTGACAATTTCTCATAGGGTTCTTTACACTATAAGAACTGGAGCATTGAAAATAACGCACCAAGCAATTAGCATGAAATTGAAATGAAACTTAATACATATAATAATATAGATGTGAGATTCACTTGATCTCAAAATTAAGTCCGTTAAAAAAATACAGTGTGTACAATTAGATACATACAGTGCAACCTCAATTGCGCGTCACTCCGCCTGCTCCTTAAATACATGCTACCACACGGTCCGGCATCGAATTGATTAGACGTCTGATGTTCTGAGACAGATGTTCCCACAAATCTTAAACTACCACTTCCGCATCATGTAGAGAGTAACATGGTGGCATCTGGCGTTTCTGCTGATCCCAAAAATGCTCTATCGGAGACAAGTCCGGGGAGTGGGGTGGACATGGTAGAGATTAAATATGACTCTTAAGAATTCTTGAGTGATTCGAGCTATCTTCATTTTCCAGGAAAATCGCCCTTGGAAAATCATTTAGGAAAGGTCCCACGAGGGTTCTAAGAATGTCATTAACATAATGATGGCCAGTTCAGGATACACGTAACACAAAAAGATATCGTAGGCTATGGCCACCCAGACCATTACGCTTGTGGCGCGGGCAATGCATCACACGACAGTGTGGGTGGAAGTGTACTAGTGTACCCTTCACCAGGCCACTTCAACACCCGTATTTAGTTATTATCTGTCTTCAAAACAAACTGGGATTCATTACTAATCACAATATTTTGGCAATTTGTTGCATTCTACGTCGCTAGAGCTTGACACCACTGTAATGGAGCGGCCGATGTTATGCTGTTAAAGACATTACACGAAACAGGCGCTTTAATCGCAGATTTGCTTCTACAAAGCTTCTGAAAATGGTTTGTGGATATTGTGATATTACGATATACACCCCTACATCTGTGTATATCGTGAATATCACTGTGTGATCCAAGAGAGTTTGTTGCACGATTCTTCGAGCCTTTCGCCTCGTCATCTTCATCGTTGTTTTAGTCCCGATACGTTGCATGTGGATGTCATCTCGTTTCTATTGCTCTTTATACTGACGGCACACGCATAAGATCGATCTAGTAAGAAATACGCAACGTAGACGTGCCTGCAATTTTCAAGCCGAAGATGAGGCCTTCTCAAACTGGCTTAACTGTGCGAAATGTTTTCTTACATATATCTTTGGCACTCTTCGCTTACAAAAGAGTCCCCCTAATAAATCATCTCTCTATTCTCAATCTTCCACTTTCCAAACCTTTTTCCTTTAAAAGTTAGGAATAATAATAACTAATGTAAATAAATTCAAAAAAAAAAAAAAAAAAAAGTAAAAAGAGAATTAACAGTGAATTTCGTAAACATTAACTACTGTAGAAAATACATAACAACATTTTTATTTTGAAGAAAAATATGAGAAGTGAAGTAGGATGCTTATGAATTTCTAAAATAAAATTTGATAAAATTGGGCTCTTGCGTTGTATGGGAATCGAAAATGGGCCAACTGCTTAAGAAGTAGCTATGCTAGCCGTTATACAATCAAAGCACTTTCCGAAGCTTTAAAATGCATTTCAAGAAATGATTCCGGTCTTTGCTCAAAGTCAAGTCCTCATCATGATCGCCTTCATATTGAAATGGGGAATCACCTCTGAATGATGAATCTGCATTTTTAAAATTTACCATGTATTTTCTTATACACATATAAGAAAAAAGAAGTCATCATGAATTCACTGAACAAGAATTTATAAAATATTTTTTGCCTTCTTGAGTTAAAAGATTTCAGAATAGTTAACGCATAAGAAAACTAAAAGCCTAAATCTTTTAAAAGTTTTAAAAGCGTTCTTGCAGCTGGGAATATAATGTACTTTAATTTGATTTTACAGAATTTTAACAAATTTCAATATGCATGTATATTTTAACAAATTCGCTTTTGTATGTAATAGCATATTTTGTGTCGTTTGCTAAAGGAATAAGCAAAAATAATATATATATATATATATATTCTGTAATCAGAATGTCTTAAAATGAGTTTTAGCTTTATAAAATTAAAAAAAAAAAATTCAAATCAGAAATATCTGAATATGGTTCAAACAGGTATGTACGTTTTTATGCAAAATACGAAATATGTAGAATCTTGTATTTTACATACGTAGTAAAATGTATAGTAAAATATCATACTTATTTTATGAGATAGCACTTTTTATAACATTTTTTATTTTGCTTGAAAGTTTTACATGATTTTGAAGCATAATTTTGATTTCAAATCAATATACTTTAAAAGTTCAATGTAATGATCTAAAATTGCCATATTCGAAGAATAGTATATTTCGTTGCACGTTCAGAAATGTAGTATGAAGCCATTTTGCAAGATACATTACTTAAATGATAGATTTTCCCACTTCTGCTTGTCAAAGTGAATGTGAATTTCACCACTACACATTTCCTACACAGATAAGAAATATATTTATACAACGAAAAGATATCGGAAAAATAAATACGCCAGCAGAGACAGCCAAGATTTACAGAAGAAAAAAAAAAAAAAAAAAAAAAAAAAAAACATTTGACATTATTTTATGTCTGTTGGTGTGTACCGAATCTGGTTATGTACCCTATTATTCATTTTGCATGACCACAAGGGGAATGTTCAACAAAATATATTTCTCTTTACAGCCATTTAAGACCGTATCACAGCTTTAACTAAACACTTTAGTTGCAGTATTTTTTAAGAATCAGTAATCTTAGTTACCATACAGAAAAATTTCATTTTTTTAAAAAAATTAGTTTTTTTTAAAAATTTTTGAGAAAGTTCTCAGTCACAGAAAAAATCTATTAAAATAAATATGTAGTTAAAAGTTGAAATGCTTTATGTTCTGTTGCTAAAAAGTAAATTGACTCAATGCGCTGATCACCAGGAAAACATTATACGTGACATTAGTTCAGCGACAGTTAGCATTTAGGTTTTTGTCGCAACAGTAAATTGTGATAGTTATTTTTATATACAGCATGTGCATCGTCATGTATCAAAAATGTTATAAATTAAAAAAAGGGGGAATATTTGATGGCTTCTTTTACTTTTCTATATTCACACAAGCAGTTTTTTTATTTATATTACAAAAACCTCAAAAATTTAAGAAACAGATTTAATCTCTTTTCACACTTTAAATTCCATTCTTATTTCAAATTTTATTTTTGTTAAAAAGCTTAATATATGTAAGATAATTTAAACTAGTTTAGAATCAAAAATAGAATGTTCTCTCATTAAATATCAAACGTTGTCTTAAAATTACAAATGTCAATGTACGTAATAAAGACAATATATCAAATTACAAGAAAAATAAAAATTGTAGTTCTAATTGCTGAAATATATTCAGAGTTACAAGTTTAAAATCTAGTTAATGCAGGAAGACGTAATTTTTACGCTCCTATAAAACTAAAAAGCTTTTAAGGATAAAAATGAAACCCATCAAGTGAAATTTTACCCTGGAAAATTAATTCCATTAGAAACAGAGAGTTTCTCTCCGGGCAAACCTCTTAAGAAAGGGCTTAAGTGAAGTGAAATGGAAAGAAGTGTGTCACATTTTTTCCCTTTTCATATAATCTATTGCAATAAGGTAATTTAATTTCTTCACGAAAGAACAAGCTATACTTAAATGACATTTCTTTCATTTAGTATCGTGTGTCCAAAAATGGCGCAGATGACCAATTCTGATTTATGGAATGGCTTTTAACTTGTGCATATTTTTTGTATACTTTTTTCCCCCGTTAGAGAAATGGAAAGAAAGGAGTTGGGAGTCTATACCTAAAATGTCAGGTTCTGCTATCATAGGGGAAAACTGTTCCGAAAACTAGCAACAAAGCGTAAGAAAAATTGCATTGGAAAAGGGAAAGAAAGGAAAATACTTCGGTTAAATACCAGTGTCTGGATTTTTACTTTCTTATATTTTCATTTTTTAAGTGAGAAAAAAAAGAATCTCTTGAGCGTATAAGTTGCTTTTGGCTTGATAGCT